>CAUYON010035144.1:0-16173 GCA_963573935.1 Arctocebus calabarensis
GAAAAACCATTGGTTGCATTCCCAAACAAAATATGTGTGGATTCACTGGAAAAGTTGCAAAAGGAGTTCCAATTTAGATTTAAAGAGCTTCATCTCCATGAACAGGACATACAGCTTTTCCATAACCATTTTCTATTGACATTGAAAACGTGGAGGTCAGTCCCTGAAGCCGCTGCCCAGGCCTCCGGCACCGACTCGGGCCAGCGTCTCCTGCAGGTGGGAGCCAGGTGCTGCAGGGTGCGGCAGGGGCAGCCAAGTGCTCTTGCGGCTCCGGCTTTCCGGCTTGTCCATGGGGCTGGCCTGTGGCGTACGGATACTCTAAGAACATTTCCACTGTTGTTTGGAGGACACATGCAGTGGGATTCAAAATTCCTGGAGAACTGCCTTTGTGAGAAGCTGAAAGTATTTCTTTAAATTCTGTCTCTTAGTTTTTCAAAGAAACATCAAGAAACCATGAACAACATTAGTAATGAAGAGTTTGACTGCCACTTGCTTGATGAAGGTTTTACTGCCAAGGACATTCTGGATCAAAAAATCAAAGAAGTTTCCTCTTCTGATGATAAGGATGCCTTCTATGTAGCAGACCTCAGAGATGTTCTGAAGAAACACCGAAGATGGCTAAAAGCTCTTCCTCGTGTCACTCCCTTTTATGCAGTCAAATGTAATGACAGTAGAGCCATTGTGAAGACCCTTGCTGCCATTGGGACAGGATTTGACTGCGCTAGCAAGACTGAAATACAATTGGTGCAAAGTCTCAGGGTGTTTCCAGAGAGGATTATCTATGCAAATCCTTGTAAACAAGTGTCTCAAATTAAGTATGCTGCCAATAATGGGGTCCAGATGATGACTTTTGACAGTGAAGTCGAGTTGATGAAAGTTGCCAGAGCACATCCAAAGACCAAGTTGATTTTGATGATTGCCACTGATGATTACAAAGCAGTCTGTTGACTCAGTGTTAAATTTGGTGCCACCCTCAAAACCAGCAGACTTCTTTTGGAATAGGCAAAAGAGCTAAATATTGGTGTCAGTTTCCATGTAGTAAGTGGCTGTACTGATCCTGAGACCTTCATGCAGGCAATCTCTGATGCCCGCTGTGTCTTTGACATGGGAGCTGAGGTTGGTTTCAGCATGTACCTCCTTGGTGTTGGTGGTGGCTTTCCTGAATCTGAGGATATGAAGCTTAGATTTGAAGAGATCACTGGTGTAATCAACCCAGCATTGGACAAGTACTTTCCATCAGACTCTGGAGTGAGAATCATAGCTGAGCCAGGCAGATATTATATTGCATTAGCCTTCACACTTGCAGTTAATATAATTGCCAAAAACAAATTGTATTAAAGGAACAGATAGGCTCTGATGATGCAGATGAGTCCAGTGAACAAACCTTTATGTATTACATCAGTGATGGAGTATATGGATCGTTTAATTGCATCCTTTATGATCATGCTCATGTAAAGCCTCTTCTGCAAAAGAGACCTAAACCAGATGAGACGTATTATTCATCCAGCATATGGGGACCAACATGTGATGGCCTTGACTGGATAGCGGAGTGCTGTGACCTGCCAGAAATGCATGTGGGCATCTTTGAAAATATGGGTGCTTACACTGTAGCTGCTGCTTCTACTTTCAATGGATTCCAGAGGCCGACACTCTACTATGTGATGTCAGGACCGACGTGGTAACTTGTGCAGCAAATCCAGAAGCCCAACTACCTACCCGAAGTAGAAGAGCAGGATGTTGGCACTCTGCCTGTGTCTTGTGCTTGGGAAAGTGGAATGAAACGTCACCTAGCAACTTGTGCTTCAGCTAATATTAATGTGTAGATGTCATTCTGTAGCTGTTAACTGTGAGTTTAGCTTGAATTAAGGGATTTGGGGGGACCATTTCACTTAATTATTGCTAGTTTTGAAATGTCTCTGTAAGGTAGTGTTGGCACAGATGCAGCAATATATAAGATTAGGAGATGGGGTCACACTTATCTGTGTTCCTATGGAAACTATTTGAATATTTGTTTTATATGGATTTTTATTCCCTTTTCAGACATGCTATGAAAGAGCACCCCTCCACTGCTCAACAAGCATTTGTAGCTTATACAGTGGCAGAATGGGCCAAAAGCTTAGTGTTGTGACCTGTTTTAAGAATAAAGTATCTTGAAATAAAAAAAAAAGAAAGAAAGAGAGAAAACCAAATGGCATTGGCTGAACTGCAGAATTGCGACTCTCTGAAAGATGCATTCAAGTCAAGCAGCCTTCCTAATTTCTATGCATCTCTCCCCTCTGAGACATATCCTAATCTCAGGAACCATGCACTCAAAATGGCAACCATCTTTGGCAGCACTTATGGCACTGAACAGACTTTTTCCAGAATGAAACATCTGAAATCTCCAACCAAATCTAGACTAACTGATGCACACTTGTATCACTTGTTATGAATAGCAGTGACAAATATGGAACCAGACATTGACCATCTCATTAGCCAAAAGCAGGCGGGTCCATAGTTCTCATTAAAATACTGGTAAGTTTGTTGATTTAACTTTATTTGTTCTTCATTTTAAATATCGTATTTGTTCCCGTTTTATTTTTTTACTTCAAAATAATATATGTGGAGTGTGCATAGGAATTTGTTCATAGTTTTTTTTAAACTATAGTCTGGCCCGCCAACAGTCTGAAGGACACTGAACTGGCCCCCTGTTAAAAAAGTTTGAGGACCCCTGCTCTAAAGGATGCATGATCTAACAAAGGTTAGGAAGGCCTGTGTTACATCCTCTCGCCCACCTTCCATTGGAAAGTGCCAGAGAGGCAGCTTTGCTTCTATATCTGTTTCTAAACTCCTCTTTTCATTTCTTCAATTCTTCTCACTTAATATCAGTAGTGTTTTCTAATTCATTCATTCAATAAATGTTAAGTGAGCACCTATTTCATTAGGTATGGTCTTGCAAATCTCACTAAGACCTAGAAGCTGCTGGCTGATAATCTAATTGTGGAGACAGACGAATAACCTGAAATATTAGAATACTAAGAAAGTTTTTAAGAGAAAGAAAGTCTAGGTTGTATGTGTGTGTGTGGGTAGTCATTTCAGAAAGGTCATTCTGGCATCAGTGTGGACAATAAAGGGAAAACCAAGAGGCCAGTTAGGAAGCTGGTGGAGAAACAGGAGAGAAATGTTAGGGATTGACCTAAAGCAATGTCGGTGGAGAGAGAAATGGACATGAGAGATTTAGGATTGGAATTATTTGTTTAGTTATTGAATATGGGGAGGGGGATTAGGGCCAGGCGAGGTGGCTCGTGCCTGTAATCCTAGCACTCTGGGAGGCTGAGGTGGGAAGATTGCTTGAGCTCAGGAGTTCCCAGCCTGAGCAAGAACAAGATCCCTTCTCTACTAAAAATAGCAAAAACTAGCTGGGCGTTGTGGTGGGCACCTGTAGTCCCAGCTACTTGGGAGGCTGAGGCAAAAGTATCACTCAAACCCAAGAGTTTGAGGTTGCTGTGAGCTATGATGCCATGGCACCCTACCCGGGGAAACAGAGTGAGACTCTGTCTCCAAAATAAATAAATAAATAAATAAAAGAAAAGAAAAAACGGATATGGGGATTACAGGGAATTGGAAGTCAGGAGCACTTGCCAGGTTTCTGGCTGGGTGACTGGTTGGTTGATCATTGCTGAAACATGAAACAGACCAAGAGCCAGATTTAAAAGAAAAGGCATTGAGTTTAGGGAATTTGCAGTACTGCATATTGATGTAGACACAGAAGTGGATGTGCTTGCCCTAAGAGGGGGTGTAGAGAGAGCAAAGATGTGGGGAATATCAATGTTTTAGAGGTTCATGGAGAAAGGGGAGGGTTACTAGATTGAGAAACAGAGACATGAGGAAAACCAAGAGACAATATTATAGAAGACATGGGGGGAAGAATTTTCAAGAAGGAGAAGTCAACAGGGTGAAATGCTGCAGACTGGTCAAGTGAGATAAAGACAGAAAGGGGCCCTGGCGAGGCAGTGTGATTATTGGGCTTCCCGAGAGTACTTTCTGAGGGGCCCCTGGGGAGAAGCTGACAGGAGATGTCATATTGGGGGAGAGTATGGAAGGTAGGGTGATAAAGACAGCTCATACAGACAAGTTTTGCCCAAAGCTTTGCTGTGAGGGTTTGCTGATAACTAGGGAGGTGGGTGGGAAAACTGCTATTCATTTCTTATGTAGAAAAGTCATGTTGTTAACCCCAGGGCTAATGAATTCTGTTATCTGGTGGATGTGCTTTATCCTTGGAGGACTCCATAGCCAAACTTGATAAAGATTTTCTTTGACTGATATTCCGGGTGTTAAAAATATTTCACAACTAAGATGACTTGGACACTGACCAATCAGAAAAAACCTATACCTTATCATAATAGATGCTGGTTATATATAATTGTAGGGTTGTACCAATGAGTATTATTTTTGCTCCCATTGCTGGGTAATTATTATACCTAGATTTGGGTATATGGATGTCTTTTGCAGAAAGACTTTTATCCAAAGGCCTGATTTTTCCAGATTGCATTAATAGGATTTCTAGGTCCCCCCAAACGATTAGATCACAGAAGTTGTAACTAGCATTGCAAAATGTACCCAAACCCTCCTCCTAAATTAGATTGAATGCCACAGTTGTAATCAAAAGCCTTCAAGGCAACAAAACAAAACAAAATAAAACAAAAACCAAAACATGCAAATAAAAACAAACCAGAAAAGCAAATGGGAACATTGAAACATTTTGTTTTCCTCTCCCTAAAAACTAAGATGAACAGTTATATGATAAGCTGCAAAAGAACAAAATAAATGTCACACATTCTAAGTAAGAATTATAAGGGCAATAAAAATTTTAGTTTCAAAAGGTAATTTCACTTTGAGCTATAATGAGCAAATGTTAGGACAAAATGGACTTTTTCTATAGCAGAGCACAGTGAAAGTGAGGTTTCTGTTTGCTGATGGTCTCTCAGTGACCAGTACTAGAAAGATGATCGGAGCTTGCGGCCTCTTGCGAGTGCTCTGTGTTTTTATGATTGCACAGTGTGCAGGGGGCAGAAGCCTACGGCTTTAAAAAGTAGACGTGCTTTATAATTTTAACTCAAGATGACTGTTCATATTTTTTCCCTTTGGTAAGTGTACTATCTTGCATTATTCCAGGAAATAATTTTTACAAATAGGAACTGCAGGATATTTTTTTTTTTTGATTTTGACAAATGCCATGTAGATAAACCTCTCAGTATAATTGGCCCTTTTTCAAAGATTTTTGTGTGGAATATTTATTGTGAAATGTAAGACTGTCTGGTATGTAAACAGAGTTAATTACGGCTATTATACTTCCCTTTACACTTCTCGGTGATTGCTTACAATGTCATGTCTCAATATACTTTCAAGAGAATTGGAATTTAAAAGTTCATTTTGAGAAGGAGGAAGGACAAAAATAAGAGTTCTGTGGGATGGATGTGCTTCTGTGGGATTCTGAAGTGCTTAATGTTCTTTTGGTGAGTAGAGTCAATAATACTACCTTTCTTGAGTAAGGAGAAATAAGAACTATGCTTATTTACCTGAATTTAATGTCTGTTATTATTTTTTTTAGTAAAATTCTTTTATTTTACCTGTGTCACAGTTGACTATATAAAATAAATCAGAACTTGAGCAAGAGCGAGACCCAGTCTCTACAAAAAACAAAAATTAACTGGGCTTGGTGGCATGCACCTGTAGTCCCAGCGACTCAGGAGCCTGAGGCAGGAGGATTGATTGAGACCAGGAGTTTGAGGCTGTAGTGAGCTGTGATGATGCCACTGCCAGGCAACAGAATGAGACCCAGTCTCAAAAAAAAAATTGGAAGTGGACTCAATTGGTACCATTTCTTAGCTAGGCTGGGAAAATAAGTTCTTTTTTTTTTGCAGTTTTTTTGGCTGGGGTCAGGTTTGAACCCACCATCTCTGGTATATGGGGCTATATCCTTTGAGCCACAGGCACCACCCCGAAAATAAGTTTTTACTAATAAAGTGTAAGAAAAGAAAAAAAATCCCTAATTAATGTTTTATCTGTAGATATAATATTGTTACTTGATGTTTCTAACTTCTTTTTCTAGGTCACATCAATTAGAGGGGACAGGCTTGGCTAACCAAGATGAGGGTGAAGATTACAAATAGATTTGACCTTGAGCACTTACTAGGCAGAATCATTGGGACCTCCATCTTTCCCTTCCCTTTCCACCTTTCAAGCTCTCTCCCTGTCTTTGGCCTAATCTTGGTTGATGGGCATATTCTCTGAGGACTCTAACCCTGTCGAACATCTGTTCTGCCATTGCCAATGCTGCTCTTTGTTTTGGTGATTGGTGACCTCAATGGGAGTTCATATCTCTCATCCCAATGGCCTTGCAATGCCTGTATACTGATCCCCGTCACTCTCTTTCTTTGCCGGTATGCTATTCCTTAAGTGAAGAGCAGCCCAAAGGGTAGTCTGGATCTTTCTGTTCAATAACTGTTTTAAAGAGCTTTCAACAACCAGTCCTATGACTAGTTTGGGAACATTTAAATTGCAGTGAATAGAGCTAAAACATTTCCACCTTTTTATAATGCACCAAACCACTGTCTCATAGAGGACCTTGGATGCTTCAGTAGCCTCATACTTCAGTGAGGGTTTGCTATCTACCTAAAGATACTAAGAGATTGGGGGCAGAGTTTTAGACACTCTGCAAGTTGGTCCTCTTGGCCATATAAACCTCATGAAGTACTTTAAAAAAGAGACATAAATGTGCTAACCTGATATTTCACTTAAGTGTCTTGAGTCTTTTTTGTTGTTGTTTTTGACCAAAAAAAAAAAAAAAAAATCAGACTCGGGCTGTGGGCATCCAATCGCCTCACCCTCCAGAAAATGCTGGGATTACAGGTGCTCACTGTGGTGTTCAGCTGGGTTTTTCATTTCTTTTTTTTTTTTTTTGAGACAGAGCCTCAAGCTGTCGCCCTGGATAGAGTGCCCTGGCATCACAGCTCACAGCAACCTCCAATTCCTGGGCTCAAGCAAGTCTCTTGCCTCTGCCTCCCAAGTAGCTGGGACTACAGGCGCCCTACAGAACGCCTGGCCATTTTTTGGTTGCAGCCGTGATTGTTGATTGGGGGCCTCAGGCTGGATTCAAACCTGCCAGCTCAGGTGTACGTGGCTGGCACCTTAGCCCGTTGAGCCACAGGCGCCACTGCCTGGGTACTTTTTGGTTATAGTTGTCATTGTTTGGCAGGCCCAGGCCAGATTTGAACCTGGAAGCTCTGGTGTATGTGGCCACTTGAGCTACAGGTGCCACTGGGTTTTCATTTTTTAGGAGGCAGGGTCTAACTCTCCCTCAGGTAAGTCTCGAACTCCTAAACTCAAGTAATTCTCCCTCCTTGGCCTCCCACAGTGCTGGGATTATAGACGTGAGCTCTTGAGTGTCTTAATTAAATCAATCTTCAGCCATTTTCTAAAGCAATTCTCTAGGTGTATCAATAGCTCCATTTTCTGTAAATGTTAATGAGATCATGGAAATTAGAGTTTATTGGTTGTCTGACCGTATTGCTGGTCCTATCATAAATTTCTCCTTCATCCTGACCTTTTACTTTGCACCAGGGTTTGTGTCAGATAGTCCTACCTGTATAAGTTGATTTTCATTACGGCATTTCTCAGTCAAAAGCATTTACTGAGTGCTCATGTGACTGGTACCAAATGCCATAAGAAATTATGAGTCTCTGTCTGGAAACTTTTGTAATGTATTTGACCTTGTTGGGTCAGGCAGAGACTAGACCTAGGTCTAGACATCCTAGGTCACAAGTTTTACCAATCCAAGAGGTTCAAGAGACCTGCAAGATAGACTTGCAGGAGTGTAGCATTTATTATTATTTTTTTTTTTGCAGTTTTTGGCCGGGGCCAGGTTTGAACCCGCCACCTCTGGTATATGGGGCCGGCGCCCTACTCCTTGAGCCACAGGCGTGTATCATTTAAAGGGGAATGTAGTACAGTATAATCTTTCAGAGTATGCACTTTAAGTCAGATCTGGATCTAAATTTTGGGTCCACCATCCCTTAGCTATGTGGCCTTAGGCGAGTTTCTTAAACATTTTGCACCTTAGTTTTCTCTTCTGTAAAGCACAAGTGATAATACAATACCTCCCTTATGTAGATGTACATTAGGTTTAAATGGAAAAAAAAAAATAGCCTTATCACAGAACGTGAAACATAAAAAGTGCCCAATAAACGAGAACCTTCATATTAAATGGACTATTGACCTTTTCTTGGAATTTGCATGTCCCAAGAATGGCCCAAAGACAGGAATAATTACAGAGGTATTGAACATTCAGACTATACGATGGGAGATTTGAATTTTTCTACCAAGAGTCACTGACTCCTGATAGAAAAGGATCAATTAAAGGCCTTGTAAAAAAAAAAACAAAACCAAAAACAAAACAACCCTAATTTGCTTTTCTCCCTCAGGGAAATATAAAATATTGGATTTACCTACTTTTAGGAACAAGAAACATAGCACTTTACCCAATAAATAACTTGAATAGATTTCTAGAACGTTAAGCGTCCTCAGAGACCATCTAGTATAATTCCTTTAATTTAATGGATGAGACAGCTGAGAGGCAGAAATAAAAACTGACTTTGCCATAATTACCCTCCTTGACCATGGTAACCCACAGGAATAAGCCCTTTTCTTCTAAGTCTACTGTCTGGCATTTTCCTGCTGTATTATATCCCTCATGGTCAGTAGAAAAACATGGAGAGGAAGAGAGAAAGAGGAAAATGAAGAGAGAGAGAAGGAAAATGAGTTCAGAGAATGAGGGTGCTAGAAAGAGAGGAAAGTACAGAGAGAGAATGAGTAAATTATATGTTAGCATAGCTAATTTCCTTTTAAAAAAATTTCAGATTCATATGAGGGTACAAATGTTTAGCTTACATTGTTTTCAATTCTTAGGTAAAGTTCAAATTGTAGTTGAGTTGAGCCCTTCATTGGGGTGTGCTGAATACCCTTCCATTGTGCACATTAGGTGAGATCTTGCCAATCACCCTCCCACCTCCTCCTCTCCTCTCTATCTTTTCCCCTCCCTCTTCCTGGACTATACTTGTGTTTTTCTTTTGTATCTTTTGTCTTTCTTTCTTTTGTTTTTTTCTTTCTTTCAGTGTAGTTGCTTATATATTGATTTCATATTAGTGTTCAGTACAATGGATACTTCCCCTCCACGCCCCCCCCACACTCTGGAGATATTTTACTAAGAAGAATGTGTTTCAACTCCATTCAGGTAAACACAAAAGATATAAAGTCTCCATCTTTTCTTATAGCTGAATATTACTCCATGGTATACATATGCCACAGTTTGTTAAGTCATTCATGAGTTGCTGGGCACTTGGGTTCCTTCCACATCTTGGCAATTGTGAATTGAGCTGCAATAAACATTTCTGGTGCAAAAGTCTTTATGGTAAAATGATTTTTGTTCTTCTGGGTAGATACCTAGTAATGGGATTATGGGATCAAATGCAAGGTTGACTTTTAGTTCTTTGAGAATTCTCCATACTTTTTTTCATGGAGGTTGTATTAGTTTGCAGTCCCAACCTCACTTGCTTTTTGATATGGTTCTGATGTATGAATGAATGACATGATCACATCACCAGTTGGGAGTCTGTTGCAATAATCCAGAAGAGAAATGTGAACAACTTGGACTGTGGTGGCAACAATAAAAATATATTTGGGATATATTTCAGAGAGAAGAAAGGATCATTGTTGGACTGGATATTGGGAGATAAATATGAAAGGGTAAAGGATGAATCCAAACTTTTTGATTTGAATGACTAGAGGGGTGGTGATATCATATGCTAAGATTGGGAAGTCTTTAGATATACTATGTTTGATATACCCAGAAAAAAATCCTGAGTGTATAGTTAGATGTTTGAATCTGGAACTCAGGAAAGAGACAATACCGAAGATATAAATTTGGGAGTTGTCAATATAAAGATATTTAAGGGACTGGATGAAATTATTTAGGGGTACAATGAAAATAGAAAAGAGGAGAATGCTAAGACCTGAGTATTCCATCTTTTAAAAGGCTAACAGAGGAGGGGGTACCAGCAGATGAGACCCAGGAGTTACCAGTGGGGAATATTCTGAAGCTATGAGTTTTTGGAGGTTTAGGAAGTAATTTTATAGAATCATTTATAGTGGAAGAATGGAATATGGAAGAATGTGGGCTGGATAGTAGGACAGGTAGGTGGTTTAGGACGGTGTGTACCAAACTAGTTTCTAAGGATAGATTAGAGGGAACTTGAAGATCTGTAGAAGACTACCTCAAGTCTTATTTCTGTCCTATAATCCTGATTAAAACCTTTTGAGTACAAAGAATTTGGTTAGAATTGCAGTGATGCAGAGTTGGAGAAATAGTTCTCATATTGGATTGATCAGAAGATTTCAAAAGACCTAGCAAGCCATAGCAGACACTTTGTGTAGAAACCAAGTGTGGTGAGATAAGGGCCTTGTCAGGGTGGCCAGGTGAGTGAAGAATTGACAGAAGTTTGTGACCAACTGGGTAGAGGTGATAAAGGAGAGAAAAGAGACCCACATGATTCAAGGGCACTACAATTAGCTTCTATTTTTAGTGTATGAAGGAAGAATAATTTAAAAAAACAAAGAACATTAGTAACTTGCTCTTTGCCAGAAGCATTAGTAACTCTAATAGTTTGAATTTATATACTTTGTTCTGTATGTTGAAGGCATAATAAAAATTTAATAAAAATAATTATAGTGATTTGGCTCTTCCCTCCCTAAAAGATTACTAATTAACCAATTAATGTGTTTCTGTTTGCATAAAAGTTGATAGCTGATGCCAAATGGTCTAATAAGATCAGTTCAGGCTTCACTTTTTGATGGTTTGCCAGTTGAATATTGATATGACTGCATTTATTTATGAGGTTGCTGCTTATTTGAATTGCCCTGTGAGAGCTTGAGTTATTTTACTGGGCCATTCTCTCCTGCTTAACTAAATGACATTAATTGTACCCTTCAGAAAGCAGTGACTTTGGGCCAACCAGAGATGTGTATCTACCCTCTAGTGAAGGTGCTTTTAGTGACTGGAATATATGTGTGAGTGCCTTTCCTGAAAGACCTGGAGCCTTTTCCACGCCCCAGAGACTTTGCTAAGCTTCTGAATTGTGTTCACTGGGTAGTGGGGCCATGGTGAACTTCCTTTCTTTCTTTTTTGAGACAGAGTCTCACTTTGTCGCCCTCAGTAGAGTGCAGTGGTGTCACAACTCATAGCAGTCTCAAACTCTCGGGCTTAAGATATTCTCTTGCCTCTGCCGCCCAGATAGCTGGGACTGCAGGTGCCCACCACAATGCCCGGCTATTTTTTTTGTTGCAGTTGTCTTTGTTGTTTAACTGTCATGGGCCAGGTTCAAACCCACCAGCCTTGGTGCATGTGGCTGGCATCATAACCACTGTGCTACAGGTGCTGAGCCATGGTGAACTTTCTTAAGGAAAAGAAATTGTTTCAAGCACTTATTTATATAAGCACTCATTTCCATATAATTATTTTTCCACCCTGGTTAGAAACTCAGGCATGATGATTATTGCTTTAAAAGCTATCAATTTGTGACTTTTCTAGTAGTCCTCATGAAATTATTTCAAGTTTGAAAGTTTAGCTATTTATGTCATACATGTCATTTTGTGAGCTTTGCACCCAATTTGCTTATATAAGAACACCAGCCACTTTAACTGAGAAGCCTCTAGTTCTGAACTTGCTGATGTGTATTAAGAGGAATTTATTAAGTATTAGAAGAGTAGAAATGTAGAGCTGGGAGGAAATTACCTATTATACTTCTTTCCTTTTTCAGGTGAAGGAATAAAGGTCTACACAGGTGAACTATTTGGCCGAGTTCATAAGCCTAATCCATGACAGAGTTACTGTGTTCTCACTGTGCCCTGTGAGATTGTACATGACTTTTTTTTTTTTTACATTAGTGGTGATATTAACTTTGCTCATTTGAGTAAGGTACTGTCAGTTTTTTCCATTATAAAGTTACTCTTTTTTTTCTCTTATAATTATTAAGTGGTTTGTGGGGAGGTACTTTGAAACAATTTTTCATTTCTCTCTCTCTTTTTTTAAAAACCATACATCCTTTTTATTATTCAGTCATAAAGAGGTATCAAAATTAAAAGCAAAACATTACAGGGTAAGACTTAACAAAACTACTAGGAGCATCAAAGGAAGTGAAAATGGGACTAGGCGCATTTTGAATGAACATGGGAAAATGAATGAACATGGGAAAGACAGGGATGGGGACAACAGTGAGCATGTGGTAAAGATATTAGGGGGACAGGATCTGGTCAAAATTTTGATCTACACAAGTTCCTCGGTAAAGAAATAATGGGGTAAGATTTCTAAACCCCACCATGTGCGTAAGAGGCATCCCTGCCATTGGTGCTGTCTCTGTCATCCTCTCCTTCCTCAGGCTCTTTTTCATGATCCTTGATCAGCTCCAGCTGGTCTCCCCTGTGCCCCCCTGATCTTCATTATCGTCATCATCCAGTGGGTCCCCCTCCTCAGCAGAGTCCTCTGCACCCCCCACCCCAGACTCCATCTTCACGTTAGTCTCATCTTCCTTTAGGGAGCTGCTGCTCTGCTCTTCTGACTTATTCTTCAGCTCTACTGCTGCTTGTTTGCTCTGCTCCTTTTCATTTTTTCCCAGGTTTTCCAGTAAAGAAAGAAAGAAAGTAAGAAGAAATGATGGCATTAGAAAATTGCATTTGGTAAATAGCATAGTAAAAATTAGTTCAACCAAGAAGCATCCATGGTGTAATAGTCAATCAAAATGTGATGAGAAAAAAAATATATGCCATTTTGTGAAGAGAGGAAGACAGAGCAGTTGTGGCCACGTTGTCGACCTCCAACAGTACTCGGCTTCTCCACATAGAACTCGGGAGTGTTTGTTTTATCGGGGTCAACTCCTTCTTAATGGCCTGAAGGTCATCTCCTTTCAACTTTCCAGACTTGGAAGAAGAACCTCGGTGTCCACTGTTAGAATTGAAACCACTTTTGCTCCTTTGTGAGGTGTTTCCTGGTACACACTGGCATTTGATGGCACCATAGCCCGAGCAATAGGAGGAGGAGGAGGAACACGGGCTGGGTAACTGTACATCCTGTCATAATAATCCCTTTGAAAGTCATAGTCCAAGTCAAAAGAGGAGCCGAGTAGAGGGGACGGAGAAGGGTGTTCTGGTACTGACCCGTACATCTCTGCTGCAGATCGCTTCACACCTGCTTTTCCTCGATTCCCTTTTGGCTCTGCAGTCAGATTAATATCTAAAACTTGGCCAGCAGGGCAGCACCTGTGGCTCAGTAAGTAGGGTGCTGGCCCCGGCCAACCTGCAACAACAACAAAAAAAAATGGCCAGGTGTTGTGGCGGATGCCTGTGGTCGCAGTTACTTGGGAGGCTGAGGCAGGAGGATCGCCTAAGCCCAAGAGTTGGCTGTTAGCTGCTTGATGCCATGGCACTCTGCCAAGGTGATAAAGTGAAATTCTGTCTCTACAAAAAAACAACCCCCCACCCCCCAAAAAAACGAACTTGGCCAGCAATCATTCTGCCATCCTCTCCTGCTACAGCAGCCTGGGCATTTCTCTCAGTAACATACTGAACAAAGGTAAAGCTCTTGTGAACAGAGCAACTCACAATTTTGCCATATTTCGAGAAAATTGCCTCCACATTAGACTTCTTCACCATAAGAGTGTTGAGATTCCCAATGAATACATGGGAGTTCATGGAGCAAGGGTCTGTCTTGTTGGTAACATTGCTAGCCATTGCATTTGATGATAAGGTTCTTTACAAAGCGGAAAAATGTAGCTGAAGATCAAAAAACTCTCACAGGAGAGGGGAGGGAGAAGAGATTTGATTCTGAGTCTCCTACTCCCGAGTTCTATGTGGAGAAGCCGAGTACTGTTGGAGGTCGACAACGTGGCCACAACCGCTCTGTCTTCCTCTCTTCACAAAATGGCATATTTTTTTTTCTAATCACATTTTGATTGACTATTATACCATGGATGCTTCTTGGGTGAACTAATTTTTACTATGCTATTTACCAAATGCAATTTTCTAATGGCCATCATTTCTTCTACAAAGATTATTTAGAATTTAATGTAAGGGAAAGTTTTCTCTTTCCTTCTTTGGACTCATTGGTTTGGATGCATGATTTCTGTTTTATTTAGTGGGGTTATAGTCTATTTCTACTTATTTTGATGTTTCAGTTATCCCAGGCTGATGGGAGGTGCCTTGAGCCACTTCCTATGTCCTTTCACATGTCTTCATGATTTTATTTTTCTCATTTAAAGTTTTTATTGTGGAAAAATATATATGACATGAAATTGACTATTTTATTTTATTTTTATTAAATCATAACTTTGTACATTGATGCATTTATGGGATTCAGGGTACTGCTTTGATATACAATGTGGAATGCTTACATTGAACTAACACATCCGTCACAATTATACTCATTTCTTAATAGTTTTGAAATGTACCATTGCATCATGAACATTATGTGAGGTCCCTCCAAATACCCTCTCTCCTCTCATATTCCCCCTCCCCTTTCTCTCCTCTTCGCTTCTACTTTCTGGACTATAGTTATGTTTTGCCATTTGTATGAGAGTGTAGGTGGTTATATATTAATTTTATAGTAGTATTGAGTACATTGGATACTTCCCCCCCCATTCTTGAGATACTTTACTAAGAAGAATGTGTTCCAGCTCCATCCAGGTAAACATAGAAGATGCAAAGTCTCCATCTTTTTAATGACTGCATAGTATTCCACTGTGTACATATACCACAATTTGTTAATCCACATGGGTTGACGGGCACTTGGGCTGTTTTCATGTCTTGGCTATTATGAATTGGGCTGCAATAAACATTCAGGTGCAAATGTCTTTGTTGTAAAATAATTTTTAATCTTCTGGGTATATACCTAGTAGAGGAATTGCAGGATTGAACTGTAGGTCTACTTTTAGTTCCTTGAGTGTTCTCCAAATTTCTTTCCAAAAAGGTCATATTAGCTTGCATTCCCACCAGCAGTGTGGAAGCATTCCCTTCTGTCTGCATGCATGTGAACATCTCTGGTTTTGGGGTTTTGTGATGTGGGCTAATCTTACTGGAGTTAGATGATATCTCAAAGTGGTTTGAATTTGTATTTCTCTGATGATTAAGGATGATGAGCATTTTTTCATGAGTTTGTAGGCCATGTGCCTATCTTCATCAGAGAAGTTTCTGTTCAAGTCTCTTGCCCACATAGAAATAGGGTTATTTATTCTTTTCTTATTGATTAGTTTGAGTTCTTTGTAGATTCTAGTTATCAGACCTTTGTTGGAAGCATAACCTGCAAAAATCTTCTCCCATTCTGAAGGTTATCTGTTTGCTTTAATTACTGTGCTCTTGGCTGTGCAAAAGCTTTTTAGTTTGACCAGATCCCAGTAATGTATTTTTAGTGTTGCTTCAATTGCCCCGGGGTGGGTTGGGGACAATTGAAGCATAAAATATTCTCCCAGGCCAATTTCTTCAGGTGTTTTCCCTACACTCTTTTCTAGTATTTTTATAGTTTCATATCTTAAGTTTAAATCTTTTATCCCATGAGAAACAATTTTTGTTAATGGTGAAAGGTGGGGGTCTAGTTTCAGTCTTCTACAGGTCACTAGCCTGTTCACCCAGCACCATTTGTTAAATAGGGAGTCTTTCCCCCATTGAATATTTTTGATAGGCTTGTCAAAGATCAAATCATAATAAGTAGCTGGGTTCATCTCTTGGTTCTCTAATTCTGTTCCATAAATCTACCACTCTGCTTTTGTGCCAGTACTATGCTGTTTTGATCACTATAGATGTATAGGATAGCCTGAAGTCTGGTAATATGATACATCCTGATTTGTTCTTATTTCTGAGTAATGTGTTTGCTATTCAAGGTTTTTTCTGATTCCTTATAACCCGAAGTACTATTTTTTCAAGTTCCTTAAAGTATGACATTGTTGTTTTAATAGGGATTGCATTAAATCTGTAGATTGCTTTCAGTAGTAGGGACATTTTTACAATGCTGATTTTTTTCCAGCCATGAGCATGGTATGTTTTTCCATTTGTTAACATCTTCAGCTATTTCTTTTCTCAGAGTTTCATAGTTCT
>CAUYON010035147.1:0-86444 GCA_963573935.1 Arctocebus calabarensis
CCTGTAGTCCCAGCTACTTGGGAGGCGGAGGCAGGAGACTCGCTTGAGCCCAGGAATTGGAGGTTGCTGTGAGCTGCAATGCCACGGCACTCTATCCAGGGTGACAGCTTGAGGCTCTGTCTCAAAAAAAAAAAAAATAAAATAAAATAAAATGAGTCTGACTAGGAAAAGGCTTAAGTATGAGGGAACAGAATTTCTTACAGCAAAAAAGAAATTGAAATGCAGGGATCTGGAAGAGGATTTTAGCACCTCAATCCTACCACCTCTTCTAAGACGCATATGGCCAGAGAAGAAGAAAGAAGAGATATGGCTAGAGTTTGGAGGCTATTGCAAGTGAAAAGACAACTATGAAGTCCCACATTAGGGCAGTGACAGTGTTTTTAAAAACCCTAAATAAAAAAATCTAAGGCCAGACGCCTCCAGACATTCATTATGGCTCATGCCTGTAATCCCAGCACTCTGGGAGGCTGAGGCAGATGGATCACCTTAGCTCACAAGTTCAAGACCAGCCTGAGCTGGAGCAAGACCCCACCTCTAAAAATAGCTGAGCATTGTGATGGGCGCCTGTTATCATAGCTACTTGGGAGGCTGAGGCAAGAGAATCATTTGAGCCCAGGAGTCTGAGGTTGCTGTGAGTTATGACGCCATGGCTCTCTACCAGGGGCAACAAAGTGAGATTCTGTCTCAAAAAATAAATAAAAATCCTAAATATTGCATATTTCATATAAATATAACTTTCATAGGTACATACATGGGGATATAAACATTCAAGAAAACTCTAAGCCTTCTGAAAGAACAAAACTGCTGAGTTTATTGATCATAGCCTGATATATTTTCCTATAAATGGGTCTTATGCTATTGACAAGCCTGTAGCATTCACTATAAATGTTTAAACTTGAGCTTTTGTTCTTTACGATAGACGACAGTGCACACATAAAGTTGTCACCAGCCTGTGGTCTTATCTAACAATAGCTAACAAACTTGTGGGCAAAAGTTCTCAGACCCATTTTACCCCTCTCCCATTGTTCAGAACTTTTCATCTCCTTACCTGCAATGTTTGATGACAAAGAAGGCTGATGCACAAAGTTTATTTCATCTGCAAAGTGGAGCTGAGGTCCACCGTTCAAGTATTAAACCATTATGGGTTTCAATAGGTGCTCAAAAAGGTTTGCTGAGCAGAAGTGAATTGAAATCATTGGAATACTTTGTTACGGTAACAAGGGGATAAAATATATGGTGAAAGAACACAGTCTTGGAAGGAAGAGAAGAAGAAAACTGTGAGGAACCTTCCTGTGCCACCTCCAGATTCACCATTCTTTCTCTGCCTCCCTATGTGCCTTCCCTTAAAGGTGGACCTCTGTGAAGGTACCAAAACCTTTCCTTAACCCTGGTTTTCGGAGGGTTCAGAGGATAAGGATCTCAGCAAAGGATCACAGGGAGGGAGAACTCAGTAGCATTATTTATTCCCCAGCTAGCTCCTTCCAAGCACAACTTTGGTTGGTATGGCATTTAGGACAGGACTTCAGAACACTGTCACATCCTATAGCCCTCTTTGGCAATCTAATGATGTGTACAGACATAGTTTCAGATTAACATTTTAAGATACATGAAATACAGAAGAGGTACAAAGAAAACCAATCATATCAAGATATATATACATATAGTTGTACATATTAGAATTTATATACATATGTGTATATATATTGTGTTTTGATATAGCCACTATATGCTTCTTTATTAACACATTAAATACCAAGATAATATAGGAAGTCAAGGTTAAAATTTTATTTTTTAAGAGATATGTTATTTAGCTTAAATAAGAACATTAAACTCTGGAGTAATCCATAGATGGCAATACACATCAAATTGGACATCCAATTTATTGTGATTTTTTGTTTCAATGATTACAAATATTGAAAACTTCCTATTCACAAAGACACAATGTTACAAGTGGAACAAAAGTTTTCACAGATGATTTCACAAGATCCAGATAGGCTTCCTTCAAAATTTTTCAAGGGTATTAGTTAAACTCCTAATTGTGAGTTTGTTTTGTAGTCAGGTTTTTGTCCTAAAATCAACACGTTGCTCTGGCTCAGTCCACATTTGCAATACAGAGAGAAATGTACTCTCCATAATTCAGCTTCAGTGCCATCAAGATAGGGATAAATTTTGAAAGACTTTTGAAGAGTTTCCAAGTGTTTTCTGATTTATCTTTTCAGAGAAATTGACAGAGAATTTGATATCTCAAGTCCATCTTGGAAAAGCACCTCCACTAGTAGTTGAAAGTTTAGAAGGATATTGTCCTCTACTTTTTCTTCCATAACAGCAACTAAAGCAAGAAAGTTTTTAACTTTTCAGTTGTATCCATAAGACCCTGAGTTGAAAAATTTATCTTATTCATATGGTTAAAATATCTGCAAGGTAAGGCAATTCACAGGTAAAATTATTTTTCAGAATAGTTCAAAAGTGAGTTCTTTTAGTTTTATTTTATTTTTGATATCTAATTGAACATATCTATGAAGTACAGTTGGATGTTTTGATACATGTATATTATGTGTAATGTCAAATCAGGGTAATTAGCAAATCCATGTCCTTGAACACTTATCATTTCTTTGTGATGAGTACATTCAAATCCTCTTTTCTATAAGAGTTATTTTGAAATATATTACAAAAAATTGTTAGTCACCCTACTATGACTAGAACACCAGAATTATTTCTCCTAACTGTAGCTTTCCACCTATAGACCAACCCCTCCCAAGTCTCTGATAACCACTATTCTACTCTTTTCTGTGAGATCAACTTTTTTAGATTCCACATGAGTGAGATCACGTAGTGTTTGTCTTTCTGTATGACTTATTCCACTTTGCATACTGCCTTCCAGGTTCATCCATGTTGTCACAGATGATAGGATTTCATTCATTTTTATGGCTGAAATGTATTTTATTATGTATGTATACCACATCTTCTTTATCCATTCATTCCCTCATGGACGTTTAGGTTGATTTCCTATCTTGGCTGTTGTGAACTAGTGTTCAGATAAACATAGGAGTGCAAGTATCTCTTCAACATACTAATTTCACTTCTTTTGGATATATGCCCAGGAGTGGGATTGCTAGTTCAGATGGTAGTTTTATTTTTAAATTTTTGAGGAAACTGAATACTGTTTTCCATAATGGCTGTACTACTTTACACTCTCACCAACAGTGGGTAAGAGTTCCCTTTTCTCCACATGCTCAACGACACTTGTTATCTTTTTGATAACAGCTATTCTATCTAAAGCGAGCTGATATTTCATTTTGGCTTTGTTCTGCATTTCCTCGGTGATTAGTGATGTTGAGGATCACTACTAATTGAGAGTTTTTGTTTGTTTGTTTTTTCGTATGTCTGTCGGTCATCTGTATATCTTCTTTTGAGAAAAGTCCTTTGAGGTCTTTAGCCTATCTTTTAGCTGGATTCATTTCTTGTCGTAGGGTTTTCTTTTTAAAGGAGAGAAGGTAAAATTCTGCCCTGTGTTAGCAGTGGTTTCCAGGCCCTCCAGAGACAGCAGTTTACCGGACTTCTCTGTGATAAAAAACTCTGCACACTCTGCTCTTTTTCTCGGCAAACTCCTTTCAATACCAAGATTTATACTATGATTCAGAGACCTGCTCCTGATAAAGTTGATGACTTTACAGCTACTGACCAAACTTCTTTCAGAACTGTTAGGAGAGTCTATCTGATGTCCATGCATGGCTGTGTAAAAAGAAGTGAGTGACACCAGCCTACGGAGCTTCCATGTTCACTGGATGCCCAAAGTAGCTGCATCACCAGGAGTACAGAAGCACCACCTGTGCAGTCTCAGAGCTTTCATTTCCAGGCAATGTTTCATTTTCCAAACCACCAAAGAGCTTTGTAGTTTCCATAAGGGACTCACGAAATAAGAATTCTTCTTTAAAATCCTTAGCATGGACACAGGGAGCAAAAGGGAAGAGCTGGCTGCAGTGAGTAATGTCTGTCTGCATCCTGCCATCGGCTAAGGGGGATGGCCAAGTTGCCCATTCTCAGTGACTGACTTCAGAGTAGGGTTTCAAATAGCAACCAGAATAGATCTCACCATTTAACATAGGTGCTATTATCAGCTTTTGTTTCTTTTCCTTTTGCTCCAGTCCACAGACCAGCCTGACCTTGTCTAATACATATGGCCCTATTATCACCTCTCCAGTATCATGGGGGTTTGTGAGTCTTTTATTTTGAAAGTCCAAATTAGTTCTATACAGAATTAAGAATTTTCATTTGAATTGAGAAAGGACACTAAGAAAGAGGTTCAAGGGGGAGTGGGAAGAAAACCTGGCCTGCTGAAACCAGGAAGTCTGGAGGGCCCATAAGAATGTGGGCATGAAGTAACCGAGGTAACCAATGACCAATAGAAAGAGAACACCAGTGACCAATAGAAAAGGGCAAGACTGCCTAGAGGTGCAGAGAGGCCAATGTACAAACGCTTGCAACTAATTTCAAATGGAGAAAAGTATCTGTATTCCTCCAGGCCTTTCCTTCTCCATCTCCTTCAAGAGAGGGACCCACTTCCAGCTCTCTTTGGAAGTGCTCTAAACGTCTTTTTGTTCTATTTAAATAAAATCTGTTACACTGAAACTTATGCAGCTTACTTTGCTCTCTATTTACACCGCCTGTGCCGCTCTAGTATTATTTCCAGTTTTCTTTCATTTTTATTTTCAATTACTGCTGTGTCTCAATGGAGCTTTCTAGCTCAGCTGAGTAATTGAACTAGATCAACTGGATTTGGGGAGCTGGGACCCCCCTGACCCCCAACATGAAGGATCCAGTCTTTCAAACTTCTAGTAAACTCCAAACGCTGCTAACCTATTTTCACAATTTTCTCAACAAACAGTTGTAAGTAGGGAATACTGGAACATAAGATAAGTATCTCGATCACCAACATATAAACAAGTAACCCTACCTTAAGTGGCTCTACTGCACAAATGTGTGTGTTAGAAGATGGCATGTTTCTTCTGGCAACACATCTAAGAACTGCTGTATTTTTGAAATAGTGCTGCATAGATGATATTTCAAGATATTCACAAAGAACTCCAATGTGTTGTTAAACTCTCAGTGGTTTCTACTATGATGAAGTTACAGGTGCTACTAGCACTACTTGTGTTTTGTTAACTACATTCATAATTGAAAGAAATACTAACTTTTAGTTAGTGAAAATGGACATACAACTTTTTTCTCATCCAAGTTCATGAATTCTCTAAAAACTATTCACATGGCAAGGTTAAGAACAAGTTATTTATAAAAGGGGGCATGGCCTGAGAGCTTACTAGGGAGTAGGTAGGTCAGCTGGTCAGAACCGAAAGAGGAAAATAGAAACAGGATTGGAAGAGAAGGAGACAAAACGTCTCTGAATGGGCACAAAAGGGGAAGATACCTTGTCCCTTTGAATACCCACAGAGGCATCCACAGCATAGGTAGCTCTTTGCAGGTGGACATGGTGACCAATTCTGTGGGTATCAGGCAATCCCCTTCCCCAGTCCACCTGGTGCTGAGATGCATGTTTGCTTAGAGTGGCTGTATTTGCAGGGATAAAGGATATGCATATTTTGAACAATAGCAGTCTTGAATCATGGACACTATCTCTAATAATGAGCATCCAACCATGACTGGCTCTATGAGCAAACTTCAATGACTCCAATGTGTTTTTAATAATCCTCTCCCTCTCAGGTTATAAATTCTCAAGCTGGTAGGGATTGATGAACTTTCAGAATCATTTCTGAGAAATGGTGGATTTTTGCCTGTCAAAAGAATAAAGATCATATTTCCTGACACCAAGACTCCCCATCCTTCATGACCTGCCCCAGTGCAAACAGGCTTTTGTTAGTTACACCATGAGGAGCTAAAACCCTATGATCTCTGGTACAGACAGAGATTTGAGGCAGATTCTCCTATTCTCCTAACAAGACATCTTTCATATTTAAAAAAATCTCCTTCCCTGGCCTTACTATTTGTCTCAATAATTAGATCTTTGTGCAAGCATGGACCTAGGTCAAACCCTCCTTGGGTTTTTGATGATACAACATGCCATCTTTGAAGACCAATGCTAAGTGGTGCCAGACCTGGAGGAACCAGAGAGCTACCATGGTGCCAATTTGACTAAATTAGACCCCTCTGATCATGGAGTGAGCAGTACTTCCTCACTATTGAATTAAGCACACATTTCAGGTACATTTGTCATTCCTACCCAAACTACTTGTGCTAAAACCATTATTGATAGATTTATAGAAGACCTTATAAAAGACGGTAGAATGTCATTTAATGTTGCCTCCAACCAGGGCCTGTATTTTATAACAAAGAAGAGATAGATGTGGGCTCACATTAAGGAATTAATTGGTCTTACCATACTACAAGCAACTGGTTTGCTAGGGCAATAAAATAGCCAGCTGGAGGTTTCATTATGGTACCCACCCTATGAAGTTGAAGTTATTCTTTTACAAGATGGAAAACATACCTTGAACCAGTTGTTTCTACATGGTTCTTTTTCTTTGCTTGGATTCAAGAAGCTGGCAGTACAGTTGGGAATGCTTCCCTAAAAACTCACTCGAAGAATTTTTTCTTCCTATCCCCACAACCCTGGATCCAGTGGGTTTGGAAGTCATGCTTCCAATGAACTATAGTTTGATATTGCCCTCTAACCCATTGGGAGCTTCTCATATCACTGAACGAAAAGGAATCTGAGGGACTAATTCCACTGGCTGATATGCATGTTTATGATTCCAATTACCAGGTGAAAAATAGGATTGCTGATACCCACTGGAAATAAAAACTAGGCTCAAACGTTCACTGGAATGCTTTTAAGTGCTCTTTTGCCCAAATGACTTGATCAATAGAACTCAATAAAATCAAGACTACCAAGGCCTAAAGGAATTAAGGTTTCAGTATCCTCAGCAATACAGAATGAAATGAAGAATCCCAACTAACCTATGGGGCTCATGGACAGTAAGAAAAACGTGAATCTAGTGGTAGAAGAAAAGTTATAATTATCAACCTGGGCCTCAGGCCAGCTATAATAATAAGGACTATAATACCTATGTTGCTTAATTATTTATGCCCCCCCCTCCCCAACCCCACTACCTCATACAAAGAATATCAGTAGTGGCTAATGGGTTAGATGTCTCATATAAGTGAAACCAAATTGATGGCAATTCGATATTTGTTATTTGGAGAACAGGACCTTTTACATAGACAAAGGACCAAGAATGGAGTCTAAGGGGCAAAGGGGTGGACTGTGCTAAATATTTTCCATTTTCTCCTTCAGATCTATTCTCCTTCCTTCTCTCCCCTGCCCTGATCTGATCCATTTGAGTCACGACAACAAGATTCTCATGCCCTCTGGCTTCTTATGGTTAGTGGCTAATGGGGAGCTCTAGAGGGAGAGCAGAACAAGAGAAGAGAGGAATCAGAGTCTTCATTTCATCAGTTGGGCCTGACTTCTCACGAGTTGGCCTGGTATACATGACTCCTGGGTTTGGATTCTGATAACTCTCCCCACCCCCACTTTTCTTATCTCTTTCAAAGGAGAGGTGCTGCCAGGCCTACACCCAGCTCATTCTTCTGTGAATAGTAGCTCCGTTGTTTCTATTGGTAACTCTATTAACCCCTCCTGGAACTACTCTAATTTGAGTGCCTTCTTTATTTCCCTCTGGACCCTTGTCTGAAACATAATTCTCTGAGGGAATGAATGTCAAGTTGGCTCTTCCAGAACACAAGGAAGACCACCAGGGGAAAGTGCATATCACAGGAAAAAGTTATCGATTTCATCAACATTTCAGACCTAGAAGACTAAAAAAAAAAAGAGACTAACATTCTCTATTAATAGAAACCACAAGGTTAGCGAGAGCATGAGGCAGGAACACGACGGAAAACAAGGTAGAAATGCAAGATCACAAAGGGCCTTAAATGCTGTGCCAAAGTCTGGAACATCATCCTACGGATGGCAGGAAGCAGAATCCAAAGCTGTTGGCTTATTTTTGTCACTGAGATTTATTACCTTTCCCTTCTAAAAACCATTGCCTTATTGGAAATAAATCCACAAAATGATTTTGCCTCCATTAGGCAAGAAAAAAAGTCACATTAAAAAGGGCAATGACATCCCCTCTAAGTTTGGCTCAGAAACAGCTCTCATCCTGTCAGATGCCAGCATTGTACAGAGAATCACCTCTGCCTACTCCATTCTGCACCAGAGGAACAACTTCCCCTCTTTTATTTTCTCTTCTTCATTGAGCAGCTGAGCAGGCCCCTGAGAGGATCCTGACTCTCTGGAGTTGGCAGGGTCTGCCGTTTGTGTAGAAGAGCATTTTTGCTTTGTTTAGGAACATTTGTGGGAAATTGTGGGCATCAAGAAGGCACGTATGGCAAGAGCTGGGGCTTCTGATACAAAGCCCTTTCTCCCAGCTGAGTGACAGCCCCTGAAATCCTTGGGATTCTTCCGATAGGTTGCTGACTATCTCCTATACCAGCTTGCTTCAAAGTACTAAACTGCCTTTTGCGGAGTTACTGGGCTGATGTGTCTCAAGTTCCCACTGTTCTTTCCAGGCCAAGCATTTCTAGGCTTTTGAATGTCACCAATATCCTTCAGAGTTTGTGGATTGTTCAGGAGGTAAACTGTATACATAATTAGGAGTCAAAATCGTATTAACTGATTAATCTCCTCCCTTGGTAAAATATTGTTGGTTTTTCCAAATAAATAAATGACCATCTGCATTCCATCACCCTAGACTAATCTGCAGAATCAGGACCCTCCATATTGCTCATGTTATTAATTAGCACAATTATTCTCTTTGAGATACTGGACCACAGGATCGGTGCTTCCAACAGACATTGGAAGCCAAGGCTTTAATCTCTAAAGTGTCTTCAGCCTCCTCTGCTGCAGAGTGGGCTTCAGCACATTAACAGCCCTGTCTCTCAGCTGTTCAAGGATTTGATTTAATTACACTGCAAGTCTCTGTCTTCATTGGAAGTTTCCACACATGCTTTTTTCTCCATTATTATGGATTGCATTTCCTCTGGGCTGCAATGTCTCATTCTTGTCTTTCCTTGGGCTTTAGTGGCTAACAGACATTTGCATTAATTTTCATTTCTTCTGGTGCTTAATAAACATCCTCTTAGGCATTCATCCCAGAAGGAGAAAACCGTTTAGCTCAACCAAAAGGCGGAAACCCAGATCCTTCCGAGAATTAAAATTGTCTATTTGTATGTAGGC
The DNA here is from genome assembly GCA_963573935.1 of Arctocebus calabarensis. Taxonomy (NCBI): domain Eukaryota; kingdom Metazoa; phylum Chordata; class Mammalia; order Primates; family Lorisidae; genus Arctocebus; species Arctocebus calabarensis. The sequence goes on from CAUYON010035147.1 coordinate 9,254, forward strand.
ACTGTCTCCCTACTACTCCTCACATGCTCCACCACACAATTCCAGGGGCCTATCAGAGACATTGCTCTTACCTAAACTCTTTACACCAGCCAGAGTTTTCTGGTTGCTATTCCTTAGTGCTTTCCATAAAGGTCACACCCACAGCTACACCCAGACCATGAATAAAGTCCATCACTGCATTTAGTGATTCAGGAATGGTTAAGTAAACCATGGTACTCACTCAACAGAAGAGTATGCAGTCATTAATGACATATATAAAGACTACATAAAACATTGTCATAAAATATTTACATGGCACTGTCATAAAATATTTACATGGCATTTACATGGCAGGAAACACAATTGTACATATAACACTATATGCATAGTGTTATCACAATAACGTTTTAAAATAAACACATTCACATCCTCATGTATAAGAAAAAGGAAGACTCTATACCAAAATATATACAATGGCTAGTACAAATAGAATATCTTGGAGAGAATTCTTTAAAAAAAAAAAGCCTTATTTATAATTAGGAAATTTAAACTGCATATATTTATGCTGTGCTTGTTTTGATACCTGTATAGATTGTGGAACAGTGACATCAAGCTAATTAACATAGCCATTACTTCACAGGCTGTGATATGAACATTTAAAATCTACATTCTTGGCAATTTTCAAGGACTGTATACTACATTGTTATTAAATTTAGTTGCCATGTTGTACAATACATCTCCTGAACTTACTTTTCTTCCTACCTGAAATCTTGCATTTTTTTGACAAACATCTCCCCAATCCTTCCACACACCCCAGCCCCCGGGAACCACCACTCTCTGCTTCTGTGAGTCCAACTCTTTTAGATGTCACCTTCAGGTGAGACCGTGCAGTATTCGTTTTTCTGTGCCCAGCTCATTTTACTTAGCACAACGTCCGGTATAATGTCATCTATGTTGTCACAAATAACAAGATTTTCTTCTTTATTAAGGCTGATTAGGATTCCATTGTATATTGTATTTATCTGTTCAATCACTGATGGACACTTAAGTTGACTCCATGTCTTGGCTGTGGTGAATAATGCGGTGATAATAAGAGAGTAAGGATAGCTGCTCAGCATACAATTGCATTTCCTTTGACGATACATCCAGAAATGAGGTTATCAGACCATATGAGAGTTCTATTTTTAATATTTAATTTCATACTGCCTTCTATAATGTCTCTGCTAATTTACACTGCCTCCAACAGTATACAAGGGTTCCTTTTTGTCCACATCTTTTCCAGCACCTGTTATCTCTTCTCTTTCTTCTAACAAAGACAGAAGAAAATCCATCCTAATAATTGTGAGGTCATACCTCATTGCACTCTCAGTTGGTGTTTTCTGGATGATTAGTTGAGCATTTTTTTATGTATCTATTGGGCATTTGTATGTTTTCTTTTGAGAAATGTCTTTGTAGGTTCTTTGTCCATTTTTATCAGTTTGTTTTCTTGTGGTTGAGTTTCTCGTACAGTTTGGATTATTGTCCCCTTATCAGATGCATGGCTTACAAATACTTCCTCCCAGTCTGTAGATTTTCTCTTCATACACTCTGGTGTATGCAGCAACTTTTTACTTTAATCCATTTGACCATTTTTACCTTTGTTGCCTGTGTTTGGGGGGTTGTATTCAAGAAACCTTCGCCCAGACTAAGGTCAGGATACATTTCCCCTATAGTTTCTTCTAATAGTTCTACATGTTCAGGTCTTGCATTAAGTCTTTTGATTTTTCTATATGGGGTGAGAAGAGGGTCCAGTTTTATTCTTCTGCATGTGGATATCCAGTTTTACCAACATTTGTTGGAGAGACCATTCTTTCTCCACTGCATGTTCTTGGTACTTTTGTTGACGATCAGTTGACTAAAAATACATAAATTTATCTTTGGACCATTTTATTTCATTAGTCTATAAGCTTTTGTATTAGTACCATGCTATTTTAATTATTACAGTTTTGAATTAGATTTTGAAATTGGGTAGTGTGATGCCTCCAGTTTCATTCTTTCTGTTCAAGATTGCTTTGGCTATATAGAGTCTTCTGTGGTTTCATAGGAATTTTAGAATTTTTTATTTCTATAGAAAGTGGCATTTAAATTTTATTTATGTATTTTTTTGAGACAGTCTCAAGTGTTGACCTAGGTAGAGTGCCGTAGTGTCACAGCTCACAGCAACCTCAAATACTTGGGCTTAACTGATTCTCTTGCCTCCCAAGTAGCTAGGACTATAGGTGCCGGCTACAATGCCCAGCTATTTTTTGTTGCAGTTGTCATTGTTGTTTTAGTTGGCCCAGTCCAGGTTTGAACCCACCATCCTCAGTGTATGTGGCTGGCGCTCTACCCATTGAGCTACAGGCAACTCCAGCATTTAAATTTTAATAGGAATTATTTCAAATCTATAGATATCTCTGATGGACATTTTAGCAATGTTAATTCTTCCAATCTATGAACACAGGATATATTTTCATTCATTTACTCTTCTTCAATTTCTTATATTAATGTTTTATAGGTTTCATTGAACAGATCTTTCATCTCTGTGGTTAAATTTGTTTTATAATGGCATCGGCTATTAGAAAGGAGATTGCTTTCATAATTTCTTTTCAGAATTTTCTTTTTCTTTAATTTCAGAGAAAGAATATTTATTTTTAGAATAGAAAAGAGCAGAAAATAATCTAAAAGAAAGAGAAAAAGCAAATGTATTTCTCATCATTGGAGAGCCCATGTGATAAAGCTCAATTAAGACAGAGGATAAAATATTAGAAAGGGATATAAATTGGAGATGCTGGAAAGAAAGCCAAAAATGTAGAAGCAGAGTCTTGGAGATATCAGGACTTCAAGGATTTCATTTAACCACTGGGTCTATGTCTTTTGCAGACACATTATGGCCGTGTTTAAAACTATCAGTGGAGGTTGTTGGCCTCACCATTACGCAGAGAATAGGGGTGAGCCTTTAATGTTTCACAGCCCAGGACAGGAGAAATGGAAGGAATCAGACAGGAACTCCCCTGTGCGATAGATATTCTCTCTGGGCCTGACTCAGGGCCACCTCCCAGGTCAATCCAGTTTTGCGGTGAGATGCAAAGCATGACTAAAAAAAGAAATTTACGTACAATCATGAATTTCTTATTTATACAAAATAAGAAAATTCAGCAACAATAACTATAAGAAGTTTTAAAATATATCACAAAATCCAGAAAAATAACAATGCTTTTCTTGCCTCTATAACATTACTTCCCTACATTTTGACTGCATACTCTTCCATTACCTCTTCGTGTGGCAGTTGTTTTATTTCCTATCTTAAAATTAGAGAGATAATTGAGTCTTTCCTGTCGTATGTTTAATGGAAACTTTTGAAACTTTTTTGAGATGATTTTACATTTATAGAATAGTTACAAGAATAGTATAAAGAGTTCACCCACCTTCTCCCATGAACATCTTATGTCACTATAGTACAATTATCAAAAGTAAGAAATTGATGTCGGTACACTACTATGCTCTGAGCTACAGATTTCCCCGGGATTTCACTGGCTTTTCTGCTGATCTCCTTTCTCAGTTCCAGGGTCCAAACGACTTTGCATTAGTTGAGGTGTCTCCTGAGTCGCCTCCAGTCTGTGATCATTCCTGGGCCTTTCCTTGTCTTCCATGATCTTGACTTTTTAAAGAGCAGTGGTCAGATACCTTGTAGAATGTCCCTTAATTTGAATTTTCTGGTGTTTCCTCTTGACTGAATTGGGCTTATGCACTGCCAGAAAGAACTCTACAGAGGTGAGATGTTGCCTGTATAGCACATCAGAGGGGTTTATGTCATTATATCTTATTGCTTGTGATGCTAACCTTAATTACTTGGTTAAGGTAAGATCTGCCAGATTTCTCCCCTGTGAAGCTATTATTTCTCCTTTTGTATTTAATACATGTTTGGAAGAGAGAGATTGGAGACTATGCAAAATATCTGGCTCCCCATAAACTTCTACCTACTAATTTGATCATCCCTTAGTAGAGCTTTCTTATAGCAATTATAATGGCAGTAACTGGTTTTAATGCTGACTGTCTATCTCTCTCATTCCTTCTAATTTATCTATTAAGTGGAATTCTTCTTCATGAAAAAGCTGTTCCTTCTATATTTGTTTTTCAGTGACTCCTTATATGAGTCTGAGCTCATTGATATTTTATTCCTTGGCTTATAATCCAATACAATCTTAATTTACACTGTTGCTCAAATTCTTCTAGTTTTGACCGTTAGGATATTTTTCAGACTGACACCCTTTTGACATGCTCCCTTTTTTCTTCCTTTTTCTTTCCTTCCTTCTTTTCATTCTTATACTTTTCTACTTTGTTTTCCCTGCTCCAGTCATGGAATCAACCACTTACTTCTCCAAGAACCCTAATCCCTTTTACGGGATTGTGATATTTAGAAACTAAGATGTGGGCTTGGCTTCTGTCCATTGACAAAATGCATTTAAGATTCACTCGTCTTGTTGCATGAATCGGATTCCTTGTTACTGCTCAGAAGTGTTTCATCACATGGATGTGCCTCAGTGTATTCATTCACCTATTGGAGGAAAGACATCTGAGTTGTTTCCAGATTTTGGTGATTAAGAATACTATGAATATTCAAATACATGCCCTAGTATCAATAAAACCTCATTTCTCCCAGGGTAAATGCCTAAAGCAGGATTGCTGGGCTTTAAGATACGTACAGTTTTAATATTATAAGAAACCACCAAAGAATTTCCCAATGTGGCTGCACCATTTTGCATTCCCGCTAACAATGTAGAGTTCAAGCACTTGGTATTGGCAGCTAGTGGTTGTATTTTAGCCATTCTACTAGGTTGTAATTTTGGCTTCTATTTTCCTAATAATTAATAGTGGTAAGCGACTTTTTGTATGCTTATTTTCCAGCTGTGCATCTTATTTCTTTTTATGGACAGTTTAGAGAAGATTATTTTCTGCTTCATAGCTCAGTATTGATAATGTCTTATAAACTTCTAAGGTTGCCGTAACATTTGGGAAAGCTAGTTTATTTCACATATGAGCTATAAGCTCTTAGTGCCTTTCAAATTTTCCCTGGAACAATTCCTCAAATACCTTTTTCACTGATGACTTTGTTAACCATTTTACCATCGATGTCCTTGTTGCGGTGATGTATAGTTAGTTTTATTCTATTTGCTGATATCATTCCTTCAATTGAATCAGAAAAAATATTAAATCTTTTCCCAGCATGTTTATACGACTCATTCTATGTCATTGATTGGATTGGCAAACAAAAGCCTGCTCAGTATTTCTTTCCAAAATTTACCTCTTTTTCTTATAAAACTGCTGCTTTTAATAGAATTTGAAACTTTTGTTGCAATCGGACATCAGGAAGTGAAGAATTTTATTGATTTAATCATTTATACCTTATTGCTTTCATTTCACAGTCCATTAATCTTCATCTGAATTTTCTCCCACTTCTTTAATAAAGATGACAAATAAGAAGGTGCTCTTCATATATGTTCAAATGAGTGTCTGTAACTGTGTTTTATTGAGATGTTCCCAATGAGCTTTCCAAACTGCAGACAAACTGGCATACTCCTGATCACCTTCCCTTAGGCAGGAAAACAAAAATGACTGAGGCCACCTCGCACCACCTGGACACAACAAGTGTGGGAGAGAAGAAGCTGGACTAGAAAGAGAGTTGATTTTTAATGGATTGTGGTGAAAATATCCCAGTTCTTCTAATTTTATAAAAACACAACAACATATTTCCTGGGCCTCGGATTGAATCTAAGACGAAAGAAACTGAAGCATAAACTTTTTTAGCCTTGAAGTCACTCTTTTTCATCCAGAGGACAGGGATGGCAGCCCAAAAAACTTGTGGGTTTTAAGGAAAATTTGTGCTCGTAGGTGATTCTGGAGACAGCAACAGCCAGGACTTTCAGACCAGAACCTCATACACCCACCACGGCTTGGTTTCCAGGTGACCACCCTGCTCATCCTCTGTCTGGTGTCCAGCTTCTCTCATGGGCCCCAAGGTAACCCTGAGGCCAAGACAAGGCTGACATCTGAATTTTTTTCAGCCCTTTCATTTTATTTTTTTACACAGGAGTGGGGGAATAAGATAAGAGCTTGAAGGAAGATATAGTACATCAAAAATATCATCATCCTAAATACTGTGATTTGAAGTCATTTTTCACTGCCGAGAAAAAAAATAAGATAGTAGTAATGCCTCTGAAGGCGATGTTTACTCTTCCAGGGAAGAGGACGTATCTGAGAGCTCTGACAAGACTGTCAAAAGAGTGTTTGGCAATTTAACTATTAATAATAGTAAAAAACAACAAATAAACCTTTGAATTAATCCAGCATCTTTCATCTCCATATATCAAAGAGCGTTGCCAATGTTCCTGATGACAACATGTCTGTGAGACACATAAGTGGAAGTGACAGATGAAAGAACAGAGAAGCTGGGAAGCTCTTCCTCAGCAAATCAGCAGACCACTCTCCAAGGGCACGCTGGCCTCTCCCCATGGTATTCCCTGCACCTTCCCGGGCCTGCAGGAGCACTTCCTTTCAGGGATTTGGGTTTTAGCAGAGCTCCAACAGGAGCAACCCAGAGAATCTGTTGGACTCAGTCTCTGTTCTCCAGAATGAAGAACATGTATGTATGTATGTACATGTATGTATGAACATGTATGTATGTCAATGAAATGCATGTATAGCAGCAGCTCAATGTTTATGCAGGTGAGGTGGAAAATTGTTTTTTAAAAGTCAGTTGTTCGTGGATGTAGGATGTGCTCTTGGAAAATACCAGCCCTCACAAGAGTCGCACTATCTTTGGGGAATCCACAATATGTATAATAAAAAAAATACACACAAGCCCCTCAAAGCCTACTCTACAACACAAATGACTGGCCACAGTTCCCACAAACACAGAGGCAAAGGCCTATGTGCCCTTGTCCAAATCCTTTCCACTCCTTCATGCATCTCCTTCACAGAATGACTGAGGCATCACCTGCTCTGTGGAGTCTTACACACACACAAACACACCTGTCTGTGCTTTTCATACCATCTAGATTCTATAATGATTTTTGCCACGGGCCCTGTGATTTTAATGCACGCATTTGCTTACATGTCTTTCTTCCTTGCCAAACTCTTACCTCTTATCAGGGGAATTCATCACACTTATGTCCAAAAACCAGGACAGTGTCAAGTTCATACCAGATGTTTAGTAACTATTGAAGGAAGGGAGGGAGGGAAAAAAGAAGGAAGGAGGATAGAAGGAATGGAAGGGATGGTATTTAGTGAGCAGCTCCTATTTGCCAGGCACTGTGCTGGGCATATTCCTATTTAGTATTTACCGTGTGCTTCTAATCTGAGGGCCTTTGTCATTTTCCAACTTCAGAGTCTTCTCAGCTTCTATGTCTTTGAAAACAACTTTTTCCCCATTCCCTAAATTCTCTACTTCTAGAAGTCCTATTGACACACATTGGAATTCCTCAGCCTGTCCTCCATGTCTCTTAACTTTTCTTTGATATTTTTCATTTCTTCATCTCTCTGCAACATTTTAGGGACTCCACAGTGTTATCTCCCAATCACGGATGTGTTCTCAGCCCTTTCTAATCCAGAATTGATCTTGTCTCTCAAACATGTTTTTATTCCAATCACTTGTTTTTTTTTTTCATTTCCAGGGTCTAATTAGTTCATTTTCATACACACCTGTGTGTGATTTCTACCTATTTTTGTTTCATAATTTATTGCTCTTTTTAGGTGTTATTGTTCCCTTTATATCTTTGAGAATCTTAAACAGACTCATTTTAAAGTCATTTTCATGTTGTTATATTATTCCCACTTCAATGGGAGTGAAGTCTACTGATTTTTGAATTCTTAGCATTAGCTTTATTCACTTGTGCATCAGAACTTTCTTGAGCAAGTTCATCTAGAGTGAGTATTTTCCTTCCCACCCCTCTCTCCCACCTCTCACCCCTCCCTGTGTGGGAGCTGTTCACCTTTCTCCCCTCAGACTCCTAGCCCAGGGCCAGATCTGATATCAGGGGCTCAAATTTTTGTCCCAGGGCTATCCTGGGGACATTCACACACCTGGTCATGGCAGGTTGCGGCCCTGATGATACACCCTCTTCTGCTCCTTCCTTCCACCCAGGCACTCAACTCTATACCATGCTGAAGCTCTGAACACCAATTGTCACCTCACGATACACTCCTGCCTGTTCCCAGCTCCCAGGGCCCAGTAACTCTATGGCCTGCATCACCACCTACTACTGTTTCTCCTTGCTCCATCCACGAATCTTGGTGTTTCCAGAGGCTTGTTCATTGTTTCACACATATCATTCTCTCCAGGCGACTTGACACGCACCTCCACACTCAGCTACCACTCGGCTGACAACTGTAAACCTTTGTATCTTTTTCCTCAGCCCACATCTTTCTCCCAAATGCTCATCTTCTTAGGTATACCCCAGACCTTCAAAGTCAACATGGTCAATCCTAAACCTGTTACTTATATCCTTGAATGTATTTTTCATTCCTAGCAAGACCATTCACCTGGCTCCCAAATCAAAAGCCAGAGTTGGTCTGCCTGACCCTGCCACTCAGTCACGTAGCCCATCAGTGATACCGGCAACCAGTTCTCTCCCCGAGTGCTCTACATGCAGCCGCCTCACCTTTACTTTCCTCTCACCTGCAGAGTAAAGCCCACCACCTCCACCCAGTACCCAGGCCACTTCTGCACTCTCATCCTTTTCTCCAAGCCCAGTTTCCCCCATCACTTGCAATTTCCTATAGATTACTCTCTTCAGTGGCACCAGGTTCACCTGACTGTCCCCAACACCTGGAGCACAATCAAGCCCACTGTCAGTCCCAAGGTTTCCTGCTCTGGGAAACTGTGCATAAAGCCTCTCTCTTGGGCCCTGAGCAAAGACAAAGGACTGTCTTCTTCATCTCTTGCTCACCCTCAACACTGCCTAGCTAGACTCCACCCCTACCACTCTGCCCAAGAGTATTTGCCATGCGCCAGGAGCTCCACGTATGGCAAAGGAACACAAAACAGGTAATTGCATCAAAAACAGGTAATTGACTGGCAACTGGTAACAGATACAGAAAGCAGTATTTCAACCCAACAGGGTTGCACAATGTTCAACTCAATTTTCCCAAGGGAAATGATGAGAAGCTTATGTGCCCAGAGAGATGTTTGGAAGAGGTGCCAACATCTGAAGTCAATCAGGAAGGATAAATGAAAGAATTAAGACAAGCAGATCTCTGCTATGGCCTCACGTAGAAGGCTATGCTAAAATTTTGTGTTACATACAGAACACATGGATAAAAGGTATCTATCATGACTTAGAAGTGACACATGAGGTCAGTGGCGAGTTCCTAAGTGTCCCAAGCTGAGTGAGTCTCTGCCTCTGAACACACACTAACACTACACACACACACACACACTTCACATTGAGCCATTTGCAAACTTTTAATTGATCAGCCCCTAACAAGTTGTTGAACTGCCTCTCCTGCTAAACACCAGTCTCTTCCTTATCACTTCAAATCTAATGTTAAAATACTTTAATGGAAAATGTAATCAAAACCCAAGTAAAAATGGCTAATAAACAGAAAAAATTCAACCTTAGCAGTAAGGAAAGAAATACAATTACGTTTTTCTAACTCAATATATATATTCTTCATCTGTCAATTTAGCAAAATTAACAGTAATAATAAGACTCCTCCATGCTGGAAAGGTCTCCGGCCTCCTCCCAGGTATGTCACGCTGGATGCTGAAGTGAGCACTTTTGCCCACGGCATGAGAAAGCCCCCGCTACAGCTTACATGAAAGAAAGGGGAAAGAAATCTGGTCTTTGAGAGTCAATTCACCTACATCCTTAAATATTTCACTGGTTATCAGAGCCTGACGGAGCACAGGGCAGGGTACGTGTGCACTTGGGGAAAGAAGACAGGAAAGACAGGCCACACCCCTCACCCCATGTTGTAGGGGCACTATGGTGGCCATACTTTATCCAGTCCTCCATACTGATATGCCAAGGAGGGCACAGCTGCATCCTGCCTTTATAGACTCACATTTAGAAGCAGAGTCAATACTCATACCAAATTTGGGAAAAAAGAGGCAAACAGAATTAGATCCTGTCAGAGAAGAAAAAATGCTAGGTGCATTCAGAAAAGGCAAGATTACTTCCAACTAGGCCATGAGGGCGGAAAGGATTTTGTCCAAGTTGCAGAAGAAAACGTATTCTAGGGGGCAGTGCCTGTGGCTCAGTGAGTTGGGTGCTGGCCGCATATACCGAGAGCACTGGGTTCAAACCCAGACCCAGCCAAACTGCAACAACAACAAAAAAATAGCCGGGCGTGGTGGCAGGTCCCTGTAGTCCCAGCTACTCTGGTGGCTGAGGCAAGAGAATCACCTAAGCCCAAGAGCTGGAGGTTTCTGTGAGCTGTGATGGCACAGAGCTCTACTGAGGGTGAGGGTATCTGTGATACAGGATTTCTTTCCCCTAATTCTTTCATGTAAGCTTTTCAAGGCTGACAGAGTAAGACCCTGTCTCTAAAAAAAAAGGAAGAAGAAGAAAGAAAACATATTCTGGGGGCAAAGGAAGATTAAGGTCACAGACAACAAAATTTTAATATACATTAATTGAATATCAGAGGTCCTTTCTAGTCTTTATGTTTTTCTAACTCAATAGTTTTCCTCTTACTACTTGCGTGAGTTCCAAAGCCCCCAGGAAATAAATGTGTACTGCAGTTATGTGCTAGGCATTGTCCTTCCAGCCTGCCTGGTAAACTCAAAGTACGTTTAGAGTGAGCATCCTTAGACCATTTTACAGATGAGGACTCTCGGGCTCAAAGAAGAAGACTGATTTCCTCAAAGTCACAAAGCCAGCCAGTGCTCACCTAGCTTTGAAGCTTCCACCCATTCTTTCTTCTACACTATACTACCTCACTTCCATACCACTTTATTCTTTAAAATTAAAGCCCCCAAATTGATCTACAGTTTCACGTCAAGCCCCGTTAAAACCCTAGTAAACATCTTTGCTGAAATTGGTAAGCTGATCCTAAAATTCATATCATAATTCAAAGGATTCAGAGATGCCAAAACAATCTTTGAGAAGAAAAACAAAGTTGAAGAACTCACACTTGACAATTCCAAACCTTACTGTAAAGCTACAGTAACCAAAACTATATTGTATAAGGTGTTAGAAAAGGATAGGGCTTTGGGCCATAATCCCCAAAACCATAATTCTGAATGTTGAAATCCTAAAAGATTAGAATCCTAAGAATATAATCCTTGAGAAAAGAATTTTTTTAAGTATTTAAAAGGCATTTATTTACATTTTTAAAAGATGTTCAGTTGACAAACATAAAAACATAATAGAACCTTCCATAGGCTACTTTACATGACAAAATAGACCATAATAACATATATATTTTTGCAACCATAAATAATCAGGTATACTAACAATAGTTGCATGGATTTAATAGTTATGAGTAGACACACAGTATTCATAAAGAAATTAGGTCAAAAGTAAAATGTATAAATACATATTGAAACTGTCTATATTAAAATAATGCAGACCCATAAGGTATAAGTAGTAACCAAAGTCTAATTTTTATAAAAGTATTGATAAAGCCGGAAGTTACTCAGTCATTGTTCCCTAACTTCCTTACCTCTATCATTGTTACTGCTTAATGGCACCATCTTCCCTGATTGATAGGGGAAAGATTTAGGACTCCTCCCACTACTTCCATAGATAACCTTGCTATTGTAAAGCCCAAGACTTGTGCTTCTCTAGATAACATTATTATTATAAAGCCTAAGACTGGTCTTTAAAGTATTAGCAGACTCTGTATTCCCAGGGGACCCACTGATGCCAACCAGACCCATGTATCCGTATGGGAACAGATGCCCCCCCCATGAGTTCAACGCCAGCCATTCAGCAGACCCAGGTCCCTAGCCCTTTGCACACCAAACTATCTTTAAAAACCCTTTCTCCCAAGTTCTCCACGAGACAGATTTGAGAGCCTCCTCCCGCCTCCCATTTTTCTGTGGTAGCCCCCCGCTATCTCAGTCAGGGCCCTGGCTTCCTCTGGAGCAGCAGGCAATGAACCTGCAGGGCAGTAGCAACATCATAAGGTTGGCAGTTGTGTCCCCCATCTTTATAACTGCAGTCATCTAAAATACCATGACAGAGACCAGCTAAGTCTTCTCAGGAGCTGGACTACACATCATGAAAGGTCACCACTGCATACATAGTCACCCAAAGAGCTTGGATCCTGAGGAATTTTCACTTTCGCAAATGCAGACATGCAAAAGGCATATCTCTTCATTTAACGAGGAAACTTCAGCATTGCTACAGACACACACAAAGCTTTCACACACAGGCAAAGTGATAATCCACTTCCATTGAGTCAAATTCCTGATGCCCAAGTCAGCAGAAGAAAAGTCTGTCCTACCTCTCAAAGACCAGTCTGCCTTCTGTGTTGGCTCTCTCCAGGTCCCCAGCAATCAGAGAGCACCCTCTCATGTTCCCACCTACTCCCCTCAGCCTCACACCCTAATCTCCTCTGGGGACCCTCACAGACATACCCAAGATAAGGCTTTATCAGACTTCCGGGGATCTCTTTATCCAGTCAAGTTGACACCTAAAATTAAGTCCACAGATGTACCTCTTGTCAACTTGGCACCCACACACATTCCTTAAACTGGACTCAATTTCCAAATAAAGACAATACCTAGGTGATAGTTTCACCTATGGGAATTAGGTGCAACTATCCAGCATTCAATCCAAAGCATACGAATCCCCTCCCTAGAATTCAGTTTTCAGGATTCTAACATTCTAGATTTTAAACATTCACGATTGTGATTTGGGGGCGTTTAGGTGTCTGGTATTTAGACCTTAGGGATTTAGATTCTTGGGACTTTGATCTTTTACCGTTCCAAAATTCAAGATGATGGTGTTTGGGTTGCATTTTGCAGGATTATGATCAGCACGGTTCTCAGGGAATCACCTTGTGTTCCTGCGTTCAGTTCCTGCTCCTAAACTGGGCTTCTGGTGTGCACATCCAGGGTTTATGCCCCTCAAGGAGAAAGGAGTTGGAGGGAAGGAGATCCTTTTGGAGGAGAGTGGAGGGGGTTGAATTTCCTCTCCTCAAGAGCCCATCCTTCCTCCTGAAATGTCATCTATAATACCTTTCATGAAGGAAAGTGGAGTGGTGCCTCCCTTTTCCTGGGTTTCCCGCTCCCCACTCCAATCCCCTTTGGAATTGCACCCTCCCTCCAGGCAGACCCAGGCACTGATGCCCAGAGGACAGGTTTGTGTGGTCTGGGAAGAACTACAGCCCAGACTTGATCATCCCTTAAAAACCAGACCTCACCCATCCCTGAGGTTCCAGGAAAGGGGCCAGACCAGTCAGACAGAGGTTCGCTGTGCTTTAGCCGGACCATAAATATCGGGCACTGTGCATTACGACTCACACAAAAAGATCAGTCTCTCTCTCAACAGATTTGGACTTATTCTCAGATTGCAGAACTCGGGAAATGGAACCCATCTCCTTGTTATCAATGTAAAAACTGAGCTGAGCTATTTGTGATCTAAATCAAAATAGAACTGTGTCTGGCAAACTCATTTTTCTCAGGTCCCAGCAGCTACCCAAGATACATTGTCTACTGATGGGGGGGAGAGAGAGACAATGGCAACTGCCAGAAGCCATTGATCACTTGTTTTATGTGGAGAATGAATCCTCAATCTCTGTCGCTTCAGAAAGAAAAGGGAAATTGAGATGGATTCTCAAGTGCCAAAGGGAGAGAGCTTTGTAATTGTAGCTCTTTCATTAAAACTCTGGAGCATAATAAGTTAGCCAGGGGGTTTTGATCTCTGCCTTGGAGAGCACAGACCCTCCGGGCTAGCTCATCTCTGATGGGGACAATAAAGAATCCTTGATAAGTGACTTTCACTCTGGGATGAGGGTTAGAAGTCTCCTGATGGGACATCTAGGCCTGGCATTCCAAGACCTGCCAACTGGACCCAGTTTGCTTCTCCAATGCCATCATTTCTAGAGTCTTGGTTTCCTTATTTATAAATGGGAGCAAAATTCTGCATTCCCTCATTCACCCTATGCTGTTTCATTCTTCTGTCCCACTTCTTGAACTAGTTCTTCTCCTGGCAGTGACATTTATTTATGTATTTGTTGATTTTGCAAGTAATTGTCCATGGGCAGACAACCTGCTTAATGCTTAGCAAGGAGAGTGATGGTTTCTGCCCTCTTAGGGTTCTTGGCCTACTGGGCACATTCTCAACAAAGGGAAATATTGCCTCCTTGTTCTGGGACAGCAGAAAAATCCTATTTTTATGTATAAAATACAAGTATAGATGTGGCTGGTGGGGAAGGAGGGAATGATTATGGAAAAGATGTCTAAACAGGCTGCTTAGGGGGGTGATAAAGAACAAAAAGATTGTTGTCTACCCTAACAGTGCTACTTTCTTCCCCTCTTTATCTCATGTTTCCAGACAAGACACCTTTCTCCTCCTCCAAGAAGCCTTCCCGGATTCCCCCTTCCTCTTTGTGACCTTCTCTTTGCTCCCCTGTTGACCTCTGCACAGCTGGTTTGCAGCAATAACTTTCCTATTAGCACCCATGGCTCTGCCCCTCACTCTGCCTCCTACCTGATTTGCAGGGAGCTTTAGGGCAAGGCTCATATCTCCTTTAGTCCCTAGCAGGGTAGATGGCACTTAGCAGGTGTTCAATAAATGCTCCCTAACCCAATGAGTGGTGACACAGCTATCACTCTGCTATTTCTGTGATGAAGGAAGGCGGGGTGGAAGGAACCAATGTTTCCTGAGAGCATCCTGTGTGCCAGGCACCATGACAGTCTGTGACCTGGCCTACCTCATGCCACCCCTACCTGGAGACTCCAGGGTAGGCCTCCGTGGAAATAAGTGTTGAGCTCAAGCCTGCGCAGTGGTGTGCTGAGGCCAGCTCCTGTGGCTCACCATGGCCGATTAGGTTTTCAGGAATTTTTCAAGCCAGTTGTTAAGCCACTGACAGTTTTAAATTGGCCACAATGGGAGTATTTATACCAGGGAATTGGCACACACTGGAAATCAGGGCTTTTGCCTCCCTCCCTCTGAAAACCAGTTTACCAGCGTGTCACTGGTTCTGAGCTTGGCAAGCCAGAGCCACAAAAGGGTGCAGAGTTTTGCTATAGCACCATTATGATGCCCTACCCATTGTAGGGGTCCTAGGGAGAGGCAAATCTGTTTTTGCATCTCACCTAATTCTCTCTTACTTTCATTGAAATAGCTGTCTTGGCCCTTTAGATAATTATTGTGAGGAAGTGAACAAAGGGGACCCTTGAAAAATGACAAGCACTGTTTTTCAACCTTTTTTTAATCTCACTTGAACCTATAAACTTCCTTGGCTCATTTAAATGACATTAATTTTAAAA
Source organism: Arctocebus calabarensis (assembly GCA_963573935.1). Classification (NCBI taxonomy): domain Eukaryota; kingdom Metazoa; phylum Chordata; class Mammalia; order Primates; family Lorisidae; genus Arctocebus; species Arctocebus calabarensis. The sequence continues at coordinate 24,696 of CAUYON010035147.1, forward strand.
AAGACTTTGAAAAAAAGAACATACTTACTGTGCTTTGAACTTCTTTTGAAAATAATTTAATTAATTATCTTTGAAATTTTTGCACAGCACCCTAGCGTGCTGTGGCACACCCGTTGAAAATCACTGCTCTCTTGGGAACTTGGGGTCACCACTATTTTCTAGGAGACAGAGGTTGGAGGAGAGGTTTCAAGAACCCATTTCAGAGTTAACACTCAAAGTCCAGAGTCCAATTAACACTGCAAAGCCTTCCAGTTACCCTCACAGGGAGACTCACAGAAGCTTTACCAAGATACAGCAATTATTTGTTTGCCCTTCTTACTCTTGAGAATATAGGTTGCAGCAACCAGGGCTTCTGACCCCCACATCCCTCTCTAGAATGCAGCTCCATGCCTGGCACATAGTTGGCACTCTGTAGCTGTACGTGTTAAATGAGATAACAACCCCTGACCCAGATGCAGCTTGTCAGGGACCAGCCTGTACCAAATCCAGGTACTCGGAGCACTAACCCCCATGAATATGACCAACAAAGTCAACCTTGAAGCTCATAACAACTCTTCCTAATTCCTTGACCCTTTTACCTTTTCCATAAGACTTAAATAAAATTTTAAATGCCTTGAGGTCCCCTGGCTGTGTCTTCTAAATGCTAAATGTCTTATTAGACAAAGGAGTTGGGATCTACCACCCTTAGAATGAAGATCTGTTCAGAGTGTCAGCAAGAGCTGCTACCTTGCCATGCCACAGTATCATTAGCAACCAGACAGAGTTATTCAACACATACCTTTGAACGTCAAGTCCCCATTTTCAGGCTGCTTGACAGGCCAGGGAGGAAAAATAAAGGAGGCTCCTGGTGCAATGTGGTTTTCTCTCACATTAGCTTCTGTGATGGCGTCCCTGATTTAAGACCAGGATTCAATTGAGAAGCTGTGCTGATAGCACAATAAATAATAGAGAAACATCAAGCCTGGATTCGTGAGCTGTGTTAGTCCAGTACCATGCACTGTGTCACTATTTATAATCAAGTAAATACTTATTTCGGTTTCCAGAAAAGGGCCTCCTGGAGAGAATTAATATTGAAAATGAAAAGAAAAAGGCATGCAAGGGAGAAAGTGTTTGTCCTTGTTGGGGAATAAGAGTCAACAGGTAAAAATATTTTCAGTGGACGTGTTCAAAATAGTCATAAGGGACAAGGTAGGGTTTGTTTTTCCTGGCTGCTTTTGTCGTGACCTCTCCCAAGGTCTTCTTGCCATTGACATTAGGAAAGAAAGAATAAAAAAGGTTTCTCATTGACAGTGATCAAATAGCCTAGCTTTTTTTTTTTTAAGCAAAGTTCCAAAGAAGTGCTATTAGTCTTTGAAACAAAGATGATTTATTCATTTATACCAAAATACAATTTATTTCCGTACTTTGTAAGACTTTTCATATCAATAAATTCACAAATCAGAAAAAAATATGCATGTAGAACAACCAACTTCAATTTTTAAAAAATTATAGGAACTCATAATTTTTATTTACTGTTCAACCTCCCCTGTCCCTCTTTTTAAATCTACAGGTTGTGGGATATACTGGAAAAGTCACAACTGCAGAGACTAGGATCCAGAGAGACCCCCAGGCCAGGGCTTCTGTCACTCTCACTATCCCCCCAGGGGAAGCCCTAGAGGTCTTCTGGCTCCTCCTCCTATAATACCAGAGCCCTCTGAAAGGCAGGGACAAACCGTGCCCTAGGGGCAGACTCCCTTCTTCCTCCTGCAATGGCAGTGTGCTTCCTGGGAGGCCTGAAGCTCATGGTCCCCTTGGGTTACAGCCTCCCTTGGCAGCCAAGATTCTCCCTGAGGGGTCGTCCATGGTCTGGGAGGACAGGACGGGGGAGATCTGCTCACTGTCACCCCTACCACCTTCCAGAAGATCACCACCAAGAATCGGCATCTGTGTTATCCTGTGCTTCCTCACAAGTCTACGCAGTGAATGACGTGAACATAGGGCTAAGGCAGAGAAGGTCAGTCTAGAGAGCCCGAGTGCAGCCAAGAATGACTGACACCAGAGGAGTTGCCAGCAGGTCACCTTCCCCAGACCACCCAAGGATGGAGAGAGACTAAATGGGATGCCTTACAAACTGTGCTCACCTGTCTGTGACAGCAGTTCATGATCACCCTTTATGCCTGACCTCAAGACAAGGCTGGTCACATATGGGTTTCTGAACATTTAAAAATGTTACCATTGCCCCATAAGGGGTCCCTCTTCTGCTCAGGAAAGGTCCCCTACTCTGTGGAGGAGGGTCTACTGTCCATCTCTGTCTCAATAAATTTTTTTTTTTTTTTTGAGAAGGAGTCTCACTCTGTCACCCCAGGTAGAGTGCCATAGTGTCATAGCTCGCAGCAACCTAAACTCTTGGGATCAAGAGATCCTCTTGCCTCAGGCTCCCCAGTAGCTGGGACTGCAGGCACCTGCCATACACCTAATTTTTCTATTTCTACTAGAGATGGGGTCTCACCCTTGCCCAGGCTGATCTCAAACTTCTGTGCTTAGGCACTCCAACAGCCTCGGCCTCCCTCAGTGCAGGGCTCACAGGCGTGAGGTACCCACCTGGCCTCAATAAACTTTCTTTGCTAGTTGTCTCATTTGAATTCTTTCCTGTATAAAGCCAAGAACCCACTCAATGAGTTCAGTTGGTTTTCCTCCCTTCCTTGGGACATCTCCTTGATCAGAGTCACCCCCATTTCACAGTGTTAAAATCTTTAGATGGATTAAAGTTAGCAAAGTTTAATTAAGCAAAGAGAGATTCACCGGTTGCACCGACCTCAGAAGCAGAAGAGATTCAGAGAGCTCCTCTGGGCAAGGCGGGCAGGCAGCATTTATGCAGGGAAAGTAAAAGGGAGGGACAGAGACACACGATCGGTTACAGCTGAGCAGTCACCTTACTCACCCGTGGTCTGGTCAGTTGGCTGCCTGTGACTGACTGGTTCTCAGCTGCTGTGCCTGGCTGAGACTCAGCTATCTGTTACAAGAGGATACCCCTGAGTCAGGCTCTTGGTGAGTTATGTACTAAGTTAGGCTGCAGGTCGTCATGTGAGCCCTCAAAACACAAAGGCTTCCTCAGGCCACATTTTGTTTAACCACTGGGTGAGACACAGGCGACTCACAGGTGTGAAGTAACTTGCCTGAGGCCACACAGTGAATGTCCGAGCCAGAACTCAAACCCACGCCTCAGATCCCAACCTCCCTATTCTTTTCTGCAATACTAAAAAATCTAATGCCAAGAGACTTACCCTGTCAAGGCTCTTAACTCTCTGGACCTGGCTGGTCAGAAAGAAGACAGGCTGCAAAATGAAAGATCCCTGCCTCCCAAATTTCAGAATGCGCCACCCCCCACCTCCCTTCATTTCCCAAGTGACGTAGAAGCAGCACCTGCCGGGGTTGGGACGAGGCCCTGGGACAACATCCTTGACGCCCGGCAGGGCCAAGTAGGGGGCCGGTGGTTGGGAAGCCCCAGGTGAGACTGTGAGAGGCAGAGTGAACACAGGCGCCCACCCAGCCACCCAGAGTTCCTTCTGGGGGAGGCCTTGTCCCCTCTGATAGGAGCCGACCCGACAGGAAGATCACAGCCGGCAGCTGCTGCTACACCCGAGGAGAGAAAATGAGGGAGAGAGCCAAGCCGACATGGGACCAGGGGCTGAGGATGTAGCCAGCTGTCGCTTGGGGCCTAATTATCAGGCAGTCAAAGCCCTAGTGACATCTGAGATTCCTATCAACCCTGAAATACCCTCGGACGCCGTCCAAGTTGCAGCTCTCTGTCCAGGCATCCAAATTAAGCGCCGCACAGGCGCTACGGTGCCTCCAGGGGCCGTTTCTAGCACCAGCCACTAAATCTCTGGCTCCTCCAGAAACTGCAGGTGTGGGCCTGCGGCAGCGAGGCAGTATCAGGCAGGAGAGATGCAGAAACTCGCGACAGAGTCCCAGAGGACATTTAATTAAACCTTCTCAGTTAACAGGTGCAGAAATGAAGGCCAGGAGCGGCAAGTGCCCTCTAAACACCACACAGCTAAAGGTGGCAGAGCTGACGCTGGAGCTGCCGCCCAGGCTTCCCGCCAGCCTCCTCTGCTTCCCCACGTGCTTCCTGCCCTGCTCCTGAAACTACTGCTTAGATCCTGCCATGGGCAGAAGTCCACCCCCTCCAACCCACCACAAACCACTGCCAGACGTGTAGTCACAGAGACTCACTTACACCATATATCATTTTTGCCCAACATTTCCAAGGCTCTTCCACAAGCTGCCTGCTAGGGACCACATGCTTGAGATTTATATGCTGAAAGTCCAATTCTCAATGGGATGGCATTTGGACATGAGGCTATGGGGAAGGGCTACATGAGATCTTCAACGTGGAGTCCCTATGATGGGATTCATTCTCATTCATTCTCTCCCTCTCTTTCTCTGCCATGGGAGCATACAGCAAGATGACGAATACACTGAAACCTGGATGAGAGCCCTTACTACACATCCGAACATCTGGCTCCCCAATCTTCGACTCCAGCCTCCAAAATGATGAGAAATAAACATTTGTTGTTTAAGCTACTGAGTCTGTGGCTATTTGTCACAGCAGACTGAATTGACGAAGACTTCACTCAGTAAAGAATGAAATTCACAGGTGAGCACTCAAGGCCATCCTTCGGTGAGGCATGATCCAGCCTTTCTAGACTTATTTATCCTTCCTATTCATTTATTTATTCATTCAATGAACATTTATTGATGCCAGGCACCAAGGATAAAACCTTCAAGAACAAAACTTCCCTTCAATAGCTCCTATTTAAGCACAAAAAGAGCCTCATAACCAGATGATTATAATGTATTAAGGGTAGGGAAACAGATTTTTACAAGGAAACATGGGAACCCAGAGAAGGAATCTAATACAGAGCCAATGTGGAGAGGAAGGTCACATGTAGGAAAGCCTTCCTGGAAGACAGATGCCTATACTGAAATTTAAAGTAGCCATTGGCCTGGAAACAGGGAAGGCCACACAACACCAGGAGAGGGTAGAGCCTGAGCCAGAGAAAGGCATGGAGTTCAAATATAAAGTCTAAATGAACAGGTGTCAAATTCTGTTTCACCTCTGTACTTCTGGTGACTCAGGATATAAAGAAATAGATTCTTATTTAAAGGTCACCGGATGAATGGATGATCCACAGGGAGGAACTTCAGAAAGGCCCATGTTGCTGGGACAATAAAAATGGGGCAGGTGGACAGAACTAGAGGCAAGGCAGGGAGAGGGGGGAAAGGTCCAGCCAGGAAGGCCTTGTGTATCGGACAAAAGGGCAGAACCTGATCATGCCGGTTAAGGATTCTTGAAGTCTGCAGCCTTCCAAGGCTAGAGTCCTCTCCCCAGAAATTGTAAGGAAAGTTTTGTGCATGGATTCAGCTTTCATCAGATTCCAAAAAGGACCTGTGACCCAAACAGGTTAAGGATAACCAGGATAAGGGTTAAAACATGTTTGAAGGTTGTAAGCCAGAAAGAGCCAGTGTAAGATTTGTTATTTATGTTGCTCCCACTGATGTATGAAAATAGGATCCTTGTCTTTCATCCTATGTGATATGTGCCTAGTACATATCACTGGGCTTGGCACGCGGTAAGCATTCAATAGAAACAGAATGACAGCTGTGTGGAGCTGAGGTCGAGGGTCCCAGCTACTCAGGAGGCTGAGGTGAAGAGACACACGGGGCTGCTAGAGAGAGGCTGACGGGCAGGGGTGGAGGGGTGTTGGTACAGAGCAAAGTGATACCACATTTGGGAAATGTTTGGAGGCTAAAATTCACAAGACTGGATGGTTTAATAGAGAGGTGGGGGGAGGAAAGAGGTCAAGAATGAGTCTGTTATTGTCTAGCTTGACAGATTAGCTGAATGGTGGTTTCATCCCTGGAAATGGAGAAACTGGAAGCAACATGTGTAAGGGGCCTCGGGCAGAGGTTGTAGGGCTATGGCAAGCATGAGGGGGATGTCGCCAGGCTGAAGATTGGAGGCAAGACTTGAGCTACAGATAGAGATGTGGGAATCAGGCACAAAAAATGGCTGAAACCCAACAAAAGTGGAGGGAAGTAGATCATATATAAAGAGTGACCACCATCCAAAAGGAACACTAATATGCCCACCAGCAGTGCAGAAGTGTTCCCTTTTCGCCACATCCACACCAACATTTCTGGTTTGGGGATTTTGTGATGTGGACTAATCTTACCGGAGTTAGGTGATATCTCAAAGTAGTTTTGATTTGCATTTCTCTGATGAGTAAGGATGGTGAGCATTTTTTCAGGGCCACACCTACGGTGCAGGATACAGGCAAACCTTACTAAATGCAGAATACAAATGTCTTCATACAATAACTAAGAAAATGCCATGAAGGCTGTGTTAATTTGATGAAAATAGTTCAGATTATATATGAAACCAGCACATTGTACCCCTTGATTGCACTAATGAATACAGTTATGATTTAATAATAAAAATAATTTTTTAAAAAAGTGTGACCTCCAGATAAAAGATGAAATCTTTTGAGATGAGAAAAGCTTGACTGCCTCTTCTTGCTGTCTTTTTACTGGATTAAAAATTCTTTGTTGACAGGGATTATAGTTCATGCTTTTTTAAATCCTTCCTCATCGCCGGTGCAGTGGCTTGTGCCTGTAATCCCAGAACTCTGGGAGACCCAGGCGGGTGGATCACTTGAGCTCAGGAGTTCAAGATCAGCCTGTGCAAGAGTGAGATCCCTATCTCTACTAAAAATAAAAAAATTAGCCAGACATTGTGGAGGGCACCTGGAGTCCCAGCTACTCAGGAGGCTGAGGCAAGAGGATCTCTTGAGCCTAAAAGTTTGAGGTTGCTGTGAGCTATGATGATGCCAGCACTCTGCCCCAGTAACAGAGTGACACTCTATCTCAAAAATATACATTAAAAAATAAATAAAATTCTTCCCAATAGCACCTAGTAAAATCTGTACAGAAAATAAAAGCACTCATTCATTCTTCCATCTGTCCATTCATTGAGCATGTACTATATAACAGGCGCTGTTCTATGCACTTGGGCTAAGTCAGGAATCAAAATAGACAAATATTCCTGTCCTCATAGTACTTGATTCTAGTGGCAACAGATAACAAGCAAAAAACCCATCAAACCTTTAAAGAACATAGCATGAAATAAGGTGATAAGTGTTATTAAAACAACAAATAAGCAAAGTAACACACAAAGAATGGTGTGGGGGGGGGCAGGGGCAGGCAGTGGGCCTCCGCCAGAAGACCTGGGCAAAAGCCCAGTGGAATGAAGGTATTTGCCTGGTTGGTATCTTGGAGCAAAATGTTCCAGAGAAAGGTAGGGTGACCAGCTGTCTCCATTTGCTTGGGACCAAGAGTTTCCTAACATGTCAGGTATTTACTACTAAAACCCTAAGAAAGAGAGACCAGCTTATGACCCAACATGGGAGACAAGAGAAGGCACAACACAGACCCCTCCATAAGCCACCAAGTCATTCACACACCCAGCACTCACCAGCCCCTGCTGTATGTTAGACAAGTATGCTGAGCACAGGGAATGTGTGGAGCTGAGGTCAAGGGCACCAGGCTGAGGTGAAATTAATCAAATAGGGCACAGAACAAATCACAGAGTAGAGAGGGACAGCCCTGAGTCTCAGGCAAACATGCTCATCTTTCACAGCATCTTCCTGCCAGGATCCCACCCTCCCCCCTGTAAGCAGCTGGCAGCACCCCCATCCCATTCCTATGACTGTACACCAGCTGTCCCCTGCAAGATGTCTGTCTGTCCTCTCAGCAGCTCCTTAGGGAAGTAAGTCCCAAGGACACACATGTCACACAAAGAATGGCACCTGCCACCCTGACAGATTCCCTGTTATGTGTCACACCTTGGGGACAATGTCTTCCCCCAGACACTGGAGACCCATTAAGCTGGTGATGAGAAGGATTCCTTCTCAAGTTTTCAAGATTTCAAAAAAGCCTGAGAAATAATACCCATGGATCATCTCCCATTCTATTAAATATAAAGATGGATACAAGGATAGATTCCTAATTAGTTAATGAAGTTCGCTGCTTTCAGAAATATCTCATAGAGAGCGGGGCTGGTAGGGAAAAGATATCAAGGATGTCCCTGGTGTCGGCAGATTAGGAAATTTTCAGTTAAAACTTTGGCTGAAATGAAAGCATGTTATCTGAGAAAAGCAATCGCATGTGGCTATCATCATTTATTAACACTTGAGTGTAAATTGGCTGCTGAGATTAGGTGTTCACAAGTGGGACCCAAAAGAGGACGAGATATAAACAGAGGAGAACGGGAAGAGTCGGGACAGACCTGCACAGAGACCCAGAGAAGGAGACCCTAAAAATAACCACAGCCCACAAATCAGTTTTATGTCTCCCACTTCATCTACCTTTCCCCCACTCCCACAACCCTGGACAGTGAGAGTTACGTTGTCCAGACTTTGCACTCAAAGTACACCCTACAACTATCAGCCGTGTGATTTGGGCAACTGACTTAACCTCACTGTGTTGATAATAACGGCGCCAATCCCCGGGGCTCCTGTGAGAATAAGATAATTTATGGGACGCTCTTAGAACATGCCTAACACATGGTAAGCTCTCAATAAATATCAGCTATTTTACAAATGAGGATACTTATTATAATGAGGAGGAGATGTTTGGCTAAGGCCTCTAGCAACAAAATAGCAAAGCCGAGGGCAGTGTGACATCACATTTCCTGGGCAAAGGAGTCATCTGGGAAATGGAGTTATAAAATGCAGATTCCCAGGCCCTACTCTGGATATTCCAATTGGGTGGGGCGGGAAGAATGTGCTGTAGGAGGGTGAGAATGTCAGGCAGGCACTGCCCCTGTGATTCTGACTGAGGGGTCCTGCAGAGGACAGATTGGGGGACGCAGACGCTCCTCCCGCTGGTCTTCCCTGCCATCCAAGAGACGGGGTCCCAGGCAGACCTCCTCCACCCAACTCATCGACTGTCAGCCAGTCTCGCTGACCACTGCTCAGGGCAGCATGGCCTCTGCCCTCCTCTCTGGTCTCTAAGAGAAAAAGTGATGCACAACCATTGTCAGAGAGAGAGCATTCTCGCCAAGACCAGCAGCCTTAAAATCAAGCTGCTCTTCGGTGTGGATTTTACCATGGGGTTCTGTAATGGAAATGCTGACATAATCTTAATCAGGAGAGAGACTTTCTCTCGAATGGAAATGCGGTGACCTAGAAGACTCCATTTGCGGGTCCTCCTGACCTGCAAGAGAAGATGCCTGGTGGAATGTTTTGGGTAATATATTATGCATCTACTTATCCTATGATCCCCATCTGTGGGCTTAGCAAGGCAGTATTTTGAAGAGAGAGAGAGAGAAAAAAAAAAAATATATATATATATATATATGAACACCAGGCTTGAGAACACTCGCCTGGATCAGAGACCAGGGTGAGCTTTCTACTCTGCAGTGTTTTGCATTTCATATGAAGCAAAATCTATTTCAGGTGCTGCTGAAAATGCAGGAAAAGTACCAGTGACTAGAGTCCTAGGAATTAAACTGGCCTCGGTTCAGAGACGCACAGTGGTCTCATACCATCTTCTCTACATATTCATAATTTGTCGATGTGAAGAGGTCTTTGCTACCGAAGAAAAGAAAGAAAGAAGAAAGAAAAGAATAAGTTTCTGGGGAAGTGTGATCTTCTGCAAATGAGGCAGCTCCCTTCAGTCCAGCTCCAGGAGGCACACCTGTGTCGTCAGCCTCTGCCCTTCAGCACTTGACTTTAGGCTGGTCTTGCAAGGCGCGGGCTCTGGGTTGAATACTTTACTCAGGAAATAAGGCTGCTTGCCCTGAGAGTGGGGCAGTGTTTAGGTGTTTAGCTTGTGGCTAGGATAAGGGCAGGCCCGTGTAAGAATGAGAAGCTCTGTGACTCTCTTTCTTAAGAGGAAACAAGTGTAAACCCTTGAGGTGGCGCCCTGCTGCAGAGTTGTCACCTGTGAGCCTCCAGGCAGGCTAGGTTGCAGCTGGCTGTGAGTTGCTACCTATATCCATCTATGGTGATAGTAAGTCACCACAATTTTTTTTTTTTTTTAAAGATAGTCTCACTCTGTCACCCAGGCTAAAGTGCAGTGACATCATCAAAGCTCACTGCATCTCCAACTCCTGGACTCAAACAATCTTCCTGCCTCAGCTTCCCGAGTAGCTGGGACTATAGGCACCTGCCACAAGGCCTGGCTAATCTTTCTATTTTTGGTGGAGACTGGACTTGCTCTTGCTCAGGCCAGTCTTGACTCCTGAGCTCAAATGATCCACCCACCTTGGCCTCCCAGAGTGCTAAGATCTCAGGCATGGGCTACCAGGCTCGGCCGCCAAGATCCTTTTTTAAAGCATATAGTTCAATTTACTTTGACAAACATACACACCCATGGAGCAGCATCCTCACAGGGCATTCCTGTCGCCACACACTGTTCCCTGGTGCCCTCTTTCCAGACAGTCCTTTCCTCCCCAGAGACAACACCCTTTTGGTACTTTTCACCGAGACAAGTTCTGCCCATCCTAGAACTGTGATGTCAACGTGACCACACAGCAGCCCCTTGTCTGGCTTCTTTCGCTCCAGTCACATCTGGGATTCACCAGGCTGCTGTGTCAGTCCCCTACTCCTGCTGTGACTGAACATGTGCGTCCCCCACATCCACATGCTAAAAGGGAACTCCCGATGTGATAGTATCTGGAGGTGGGGGGGTCTTTGGGAGGTAATTAGGTCATGGTGGCAGAGACCTCACGAATGGGGCTAGTGCCCTCATGAAAGAACCCAGAGAGGTTCCTCACCTCTGTCATGTGAGGACACACAGAAGTTGGCCTTCAGTAACCTGAAGGCAGGCCGTCACCAGACATTGGATCTGTGGCACCTGGATCTTAGATTTCCCAGTTACCAGAATGACAAGAAATAAGTTGCTACTGCTTTTAAGCCACCCAGAACATGACATTTTGTTATAGATGGCAGGATATAGATAAAGATAGCTCATGACCACATTTTAAATGTTGAGAGCTCGCTCAACAGCCCCACTACTTACAAGGGCGTCCAGGCTTCTCTGCAGGCTCTGGTATAGACGGCCACTCTCTGTCGTCTCACCATGACCACTGACTCCCAGGGAGCCCTTGGGCTAACTCCGCTCCACCCCTCCCCTCAGCAGTGCCGGGGTTCTAATGGGGAGCAAGATTTCCCCCATGGTCTCTGGGGTCAATGATGGTCCCATCATTGGTCCATGGTCTTGACTGGCGGGAGGTGAGTGAGGTGGGCAGGCGTCTAGAGCCCCTGGCAATGAAGCCTTCACCAACACTGGGGAGGAGGCGGCCGTGAGGGAGGGCATCCCTCCCGGGCCTCCAGAGACCCCTCATTTATCCTTCCTCTCAAATTGCCTCCAAACTTCTGTAATAAGCACACTCGTAATTCGCTGATGACATATATTCTTCCGAAGCAATTTTAAAATAATCGTACTGTGTGCTAAACCTTTAAAAAAAAAAAAAAGAAAAAAAGAAAACCCTGAAGCCAAGTCATTCTAGACTGAACAGCAACGACAGAATTTCATAATTAGGAAATGCGGTGTCATTTCTGAACGTTATTGCACCTTTGAAAAAACAGTATCAAACTGAGGACTGAATATTTGATACCCGATTGATTTCGGATTTCAAGTCAACTGCAGCAAAATAATGAGCTGCCCGTGTCGTGAGCTGCTGAGCTCCGACACGGAGGGTCTGAGAGGGAGGGCTGGGGAGGGGACCCTGCCATGGAGCCCACAGGCCTCAGAAACGAGGCTGAGGACAGAGGCATTGGTGGGCACACAGGACCCACGCCGCCTCTTGCAGTAACATTTTTGCCCAGGGGATATTTATAAACTCAGGCTTTATTTTAAGTGTCCTTCTATTTTGTTCAGCAATGCTGATGCTGGGAGCCAGGGGAATCAAAGCCCTCACCCAGGGTGGGCTAGCAGTGCCCCCCTCTTATCCAAAACTGGCCTCTGCTGAGGCAGAAAGACGTGCATGGTGTGAGTCTCAGGCTGGGGTGGCTCGACTGGCACCCCTCCTCCAGCTCTCCACCGCCACCTGCAAGTGACATGTCCGCTCACTGCCCAATGCTCAATAGCTCATAAGAATTTCTCATAAAACAAGAACTTGGGACCTGCAAAGGGACAGCACCACCATTTTTTTTTCAACATTCTCCTCAAAGCCAGAAGCCCTCCACGGCATTTCCAAAATTGGGGCCCTCAGGCTCTGCTGCTGGGAGTCGCGCTGCCTTCTGAGGCCACCAATTCCTGCCCCTCCTTCCCCAGTTTCCTTCCTGTAGTTTTCACCCACATTACAGTTCCCTGCCGGACCCTGTGTGGTCCCTGCCACACAGCCTTCCACCATGGCATCCTCATCGCTATCTGGGGCCTGTCTTGGGAAGACCCCTGGGCACAGCTGTAATCAGTAGCAGTTGGCAGTTGACATCCAAATGTCCCTGTTGCGCATGGCTTGGATGAGATGACGGAGACATGTGTTCCGCCCCATTTCCCGGCGTTTCTCTGCAGCAGTGAGCCCCAGGTAATCACAGCGGGGGCTGCCTTCCTGGCCCTGTCTCCCTCCCCACATCCAGGGTTTTCTGTAATTCCCAAATAAAATACATGCAGCCTTGTCTCAGAGTTTGTTCCTAGAGAACCCACGTAAGACGCTGTCTTGTTGAAGTTCTGTGCCCCAGGCCTGATATTCCCTGGCACCTCTCCACTCTCCGTGTGATGTTCTCAGAACTTTAATCACCCAGCCAAGCTCCTCCTTGGTCATCTCCACAGAAAAGGTCTCTGCAATCTGAATCTACCCTCTGAATCCAAACACTGGACTTCTCCACTTAGGAATGCACTTAATTTTTCATCTTACCACTCTTGGTTTAGAATCTTCTTACTGCTAACATGAAACTTCATCTTTTCTGACTCAAACTGCAAGTACCCCCAGACTTATTTCACTTTGGACTGGATAAGCATGCTCTCTGTACCTTATTCAAACATTTGATGTGAATGGCAGACAGGACAGGCTCAAACACACAGCCCTGTAGCATATTATTAGAGACCTTAGGTCGTCAGCAATTTTGTAATCCCGTGAGTACAAGTTGATCAGCCTATGATCCATATATCTCATTGTCATCAAATCCAAATTTTCTGTACGAGACCCATGGGATATCATGAGAGATTTTGCAAATGCCCTACTGAAAGCTAGACCCATTTTTATAAAGACTGAATGGAATTAAGTTAAATTCCAGGATCTTTCATCATCCTGCCTCGTCCCCTCGGCCCCTCTCTCCCCTTGCTTCGTGGAATCACATCATTCAGTCTATGCCAGTATGAAAAACATCCCTAGTATTTTTGGTTCCCAGGTTCTGACGCGTCTCCATAACCTCTCTCTAGTAACTGTTAACACAGGGGCCCTAGAACTGTCCAATAGGCTGCACAGGTTGGGCCAGCAAACTTTTTCTGTAAAGGGCCAGATAATAAATATTTTAGACTTTGAAAATCTGTCATAACTATTCAAATCTGCCATTCTAGCCCCAAAGCAGCCGTAATCCAAAGAAAGTGGGTATGGTTGTGTTCCAATAAAACTTTATTGACATACACTGAAATTTGAATTTCATCTCATTTGCACACACGAGAAAATATAATTCTTTTTTGTGTTTTTTTTTCCCCAACTATTTAAAAATGTACAAACCATTCTTAGCTCAGAGCATACAAAAACAGCTGGCAGGCCAGATTTAGCCCATGGCCACCGGCTGACAGCCCCTGCTGTACAGTAAGAGAAAGAGCACAAGCTCTGCTAATGACCCGAGTCCTTTTATTTGCAGCTGTGGGATCCTGGGCACACCCTCTCCCTTCACTCTGTTCGCTTATAAGTAGGGATACTACAGTGAACGAGGGCAACACAGCCCAGGGCTAGGGTGAGGCACGCAGAGCACAGGCGCACAGGACATCATAAATCTCTTACCCCAGGCTGGCTCACTCATACAACCTTTGATTTCTGAATGCTCAGACCACTGGCTTGTAATTCCCTTTAGAAGTTGGTCAAGGACTACATGCACTATGTTCCCTTTATGAAAAGCCAAATAGCTAGCTGCAATGCTCTGACCTCCCGTGGTTCTCCGTAATTTCTCTAAAATTTCAGACAGGGCTTCTCTAGGAATTTTTAGTGTCCTGGGCTGCAACTGGTCTCAGCCCATAAGCTTGCAGATTTAAGGATGCTTGGGGGCTCTTTCATCTTCAGCCTCAGGTCTCTTTTATACACTTACATTTTACCCAGTCCAGGTTAGAGACATTTCTCCTTGATAAAGAGGCAAGACGAGTGATCACCCTATTATAATGAACAAACCATCTGCACCAGTCTGAATGTTTGTATTCCCCCCCAATTCATATGTTAAAACTTAATCTGGAACGTGATGATGTTTAGAAGTGGGGCCTGTGAGAGGTGATTCGGTCATGAGGGTGTTCCTGTCCTGATGAGAGAGGCTCAACAAAGCTCCCTTGCCCCTTCTACCATGAGGACACAGCCAGAGAAGTTGGTGTCTATGAACCAGGAAGCAGGGCCTTATGAAACCTGCCAGTGCCTCGGTCTTGGCCTTTCTAGCCTCCAGAAATAAAAATCTGTTGTTTATAAGCCCCACAATCTGCAGTATTTTATTACAGTGCCCAAACAGACTAAGGCACCATCTAACTACTGGATGCTCATCTGCAAGTGCCCCCACCGGGGGCTCCTGATGGCCCTTGAGCTCTTTCTCAGCATCAACCTTCCTAGGATTCATCTGACAGGACCGCAGTGTCCTTGCATTTGCCCTTGGCCATATGCTCCTTGTAATGATTAATTTTTGTGTCAACTTGGCTGAGCTGTAGTGCCTAGTTGCTTGGTCAGACACCAACCTAGATGTTGCAGTGAAGGTATTTCTAGATGTGACTAACATTGAAATTAATAGACTTTGAGTGAAGCAGATTAAGCCCCACAATATGAGTGGGCCTCATCCAATCAGTTGAGGGCCTTAGAGGCACAGGCCGAGGTTCCCCAACGTAGACAAATTTGCCTCAAGATTGCAAAATAGGGACCCTGCCTGAGTTTAGGCCTGCTGCCCTGCAGACTTGGACATAAAACCACAATATGGGCTCTTACTGAACCTCCAAACTAAAGGCCTGTCCTGTAGATTTTGAACTTGCCAGTGCCCACGTGTGAGCTGATTCCTTAAAGTATGTGTGTGTACGTGTATGTGTGTGTACCCATCCTATTGGTCTTCTTTCAGGAGAACCTGACTAATCCAGCCCCTCCTCCCCTCTTTTGTAGGCCGTTCCTTTCAGAGGCGTGTCCCATCTTCTCTTTGGGTTATTTACAATGGCACAGACAGAGCAGCATTGTGGAACCTACTGCCTTTGTAACCCACATCAATGTTTAAGGCTTTGAGAGGTTAAGAGTCACCCCTCTTCTCCTGACCCTTTTGCACATGCTTTTCCTCAAGTGTGGGTAACGTGCCCCTCACTTCACTCTCAGCTCCTCTTCTTGCTGCAGAGATCCTAGCACTACGGCCACTTTCTTTTGGCATTATTGTCTTCTCTGACCCCCAAATAAATTTCTTCTGGTGTCAATTGCCAGCTTTCTTCTTTGATTTCTCCCTTCATCTTTTGGATGTGAAATGGTCAGTAAAGCAAGACAAGAATTTATCTGTTTTTAGAAGCCTGAGACTCCGGCTGCTGCCCAGATGGTTGAAGTCTTCCCTTACTCCTGGATCTTGCCGCATGCCAGTTTTGTGTTCTGCCTTTAAAAAGTATTATTCATCCTCTCCTAAAATAGGAGCCCTGTTGGTCTCTCCAGCAGCACCTTCTCTCCAGGTAGAGATTGCATTGCAGTGAGAGGCTTGCATTCCCCTTCTGTGGTGTCCACTTCTATTGCTATTAGACGCATTGTGTTTAATTCCCGTCCATTGACAGCTTCAACTGCTCTGTCCCAGAATCAAAGACTCTCAGGATTAGAAAAAGTCTTACAGGTCTTCAGACCTTAGACCCATATTCTCCATAAAACCCCCAACAAGATGCTGGGCACCTTCAATAACAAGAAACTTAATGTTCCCCCACAGAAGGCAACCCATTCTATCTTTGAACATCTCTAGCTCACCTGGATTTGGGGACAAGGGGGGCGCAAAACTGGGAAGCCTGGAGGGAGGGCAGGTAGGGTGCTCACAGCTGCAACAGTCATGTCATATTTTCATGTATTAGTCTTTTCAGATCCAAAGATGAATAGAGAAGGTAAGCAAAAGATGGAAAGCTTTTTGTGTACTAACTTCACCCATGAGTAAAACACAACAAAAAAAAAATCCAAAGAATATGTTCTTCTTTGGTTTGATTTCCTTCCTTTTGTTCCACAATTCCTATTTACTTGTATCTCTGAGGTCTCATAGATATTTCTTGGCACTATTCTTTTATATGTAAAAGTGTAGGCAAAGAATTTAGCAAGGATGGTACAATCCTTATAAAAGCTTACAGGATTGCCAAGGAACTTTTAAACATGAATAACAGTGATGGCAAACGTCATTTTTAAATAGAAAATGTAGCAAAAAGCTTCTCTAATCCAAGCAGTCATGACATTGTAATAAGTAAATAGATCAATGGAAAAACACAGAGGGTATAGAAATGTATCTGAGTCTATATGGGAATTTAATATATGATGAAGGTGACATTTCAAGTCTTGGGAAAATAGGAGAGCTCTCTGAAAGGAAAAAAGTTAGATACCTGTCTTCTGATGGATAAAAGACCTAAGTAGTTTTTGAAAACCTAAAAATTTAGAATACAACTGAGAATAGTTTTATAACATTGTAGGGAAGTTCTTCCTAAGGGAGAGAAAACGGAAATGAATTAACAGATTTTACCATATCAAAATTAAAACCTTATTTGAAAAGCAAAAAAGAATAATGGGGTATAATGCTCAAAGTGTTTATATCTCTTGAACGAAAAGATCTTTAATACTTTTATAAGCAAAATGCAAGGACTTCATAGAAAAGCTTCGTAGAAGATATGAACAGAAGAGGAAATTCAAATGTCCAATAAAGAGACAAAAAGATGTCCAAGCTTATATCAAAAGATGGTCAGCAAAATGCACATTAAAACAACAAAACACCACTTTCTACTCATAGGTTCAGCAAAATATAATAATATCAAATCATAGAAAGGGTGTAGAAAATGGAGTTGGAAAAACAAATTGGTACTACCCTTTTGGATGTCAATTTTGCAATATTTACAAAGATAAAAATATGGATGAATTCTGATCCAGACACTTCTAAGAATATATTCAACAGAAGGGTTTGTACACATGCTAAAGATATGTAAAAAAGGTTTAATGAGGCGTTGGTATACCAAAATTATCATATTAATATCTGAGTAAATTACCAATAAGGAAATGGTAGAAAAATTATGTTACATTTATACACTGGCACGCTACACAACAGATCAGCATTCAATGATCTGGAAAGAAGAATGTCTATGTATGGGATTTTCTTTTAAGCAGTTACAGACCAAAATGTACAGATTGATTCCATTTGTAAGGACATATCTGTGTAGACCTGGGGGCATCTGTGTCCTTGAGAGAAAGTCGGGGAGGACAGGCCTCAAACCTGCTATCTGTGTTCCATTTGGAATGTAACACTGCAGGGCTCAGGTGAACCCAGGGGACTCTTCCATCTTCCTTTATGGGATCATAGTCACCACCCCAGAATAGTGGTGGGATTATAGGACATTTTTACTTGGTGTTTTTCTGTATTTTTCATATAAATGTTTAAAAAAAAAATGAAAATTACATCACCTAGCACAAAACAAGTATTCCAAAGAGAGCGGTTATCATTTTGCCCATAACTCTACACTGTGCCCAGGACTGTTTTTCTGTCCCATTCTTGCAACCAGCTCTTGTTTTGCAAACATTACTCTCTTCTTAGTTGGAAGTGAAGGTGAACTTCCCACATTACCCTGCTGACTCTCAGTTCCTAGCTTAAAACTTTGCTTCCCTTTCCCTGTCTCCCACCACCCATATAGTTTGTTTCCTTTCTATCAGAAGAAATGGGAAACAATTGGTGGGGCTGAGGACCACAGCAGGTCTTTGTGTGGAAGACACCTCTGGACGAGCTATGCCAACTGTATGTACAGGAGCTTTGGGGCCTTGGTGAAGCCAACACCTGTCACTTGAGGATCTTGCTTCTGAGGTTCCCCTGGGCACTAAGGTGGCCAGCTTGTTTTGGTTTTCCCAATACTTTTCCCATTTTTGTACAGAAATATCCATATCCTGGGAAACCCCTCAGCCCCATGCAAGCTAAGACAGTGGGTGCCCCTCTTGGGCATCTGCTCTGCGTCGGGCTCTGTGCTGAGCATGGGGGTGGAGGTGCAAAGCTGAACAAGATGCACTCTCAAAGCACAAGGTCCCTTCACAACGCAAAGAGGGCAGATTGGGAACAACCAGCCCTGCCCTGCTGGGGTTCACCTAGTGAGGGCACATGCCATGCCCTTGGGGTAAACCACATCTGGACTGGATGTTCCCCACGCCACGCACGAGAGCAGTCTTGTGACAGCCGCGCAAAGCCAAAGACTCCAACTGTTCCCGTCCCCTGTTCTTCAGTGCTGTGTCCTTACCCCGACTCCCACCTGCTCGGAATTGCCTCCTCCCTCCAACCCCTCCCAGGGGCCTTAGACCTCTGCAGAGCTGCTCCAGCCAAGCCAGCCACTGGCTTGTGCGGAGAAAAAATAGGGTCCCCTCCATGATATAGAGCCCTTTGAGAGCCACCCTGAGGACACTGCCTCAGCAAATTGGTTCCTGGGCTCCAGAATTTCAGCTGGCCCAGATGAGACCACTTGGAAGCACAGTTAATTCATCTGGGCCCAGACCAGCTCTCTTTAGTACCTACAGTCAGACCTGACCCCCACACCTCAGCAAACACACCCTTACTCCATTCCCAGTGTTCACTGCCCCTCTGTCTCACCTCCCCATTAGCAGGAAGGGGGTCCCACTGGAGTCACCGATGCTGGTCTCCCTCTTCCACCACAGTTAAATCCAAATCGCAGGATAGGAGCTCTGGACTGGTAGTATTTAAAGCCCCGAGGTGATTCTAATGCTCAGCCAGGGAGGAACTCCCCAGCCTAAAGCTGTTCTGCTTTGTTAAAGGATAAACTTTCCCAGGTGTGATGAATATAATGCTGCAAGTAGTAGCAGAACACCTTGGCTCCACTGGCCTTAACACTGGAGGGACTTTACACTGGAGGGCTTAACCCTGGAGGACTTAACACTGGAGGACTTAACACTGGAGGGCTTAACATTGGAGGCCTTAACACTGGAGAGACTTAACACTAGAGGGCCTTAACACTGTGTGACCCATTTATAAAACCTGGCTAATGGCTTGTTGGGGCTAGTAAGTAGTAAAACTTATCTTATCTAACTCATCTTAGAATAGAGGTAAAACACATACCATAATGCCTGACACATGCTAAGAACACCATGATGTTTGCTATCAACCAATTACTCTTTAGTATGAATGAGTATAAGGTTGTTACCTGGGAGGTGATCTTGAAAGGGGAATAAGAATGAGGAGCCTTGTGTGTGAGGAAGAAAGCATCGCAACAGGGAAAAAGGGAGAACTGAAGCCCAAGTTGCAAGTTGCTGATGTTATAGATTTGGCTCAAGGGTGTAGTTTGCACCAATTGTTTGCTCACCTTTTGGGGTCACCTCCCCTCTCTAGCTCTCTGGTTCTTGAGAGTAACAGTATCACTGTCTCCTGTGTAACCCAAGGAAAGATGAGAATCAATGCCTATTGTAAGGAGCATTCTCAGCAGGTATGTGTTGGGGGGAGGGGGTTCCCATTGCTAGTTTGTGAGATCCTTGCTGCTGTGGACAAATTGGAGAAACCAGAACTTGGCCTGCCAGGGACCCAGAGGCACCAGGCCAGCTCTGAGCTCAGTTTAATTTCACCGGCCATGAATCTTTCTCAATGTCATCCAACACATTACAGGCACTTAATGAATATTAAACAATAACAATAACAAATCATTGTCTTCAACCCACAGGGTCCCTTTTAGCACCAAAGTCAAAGCCTGGTCAGACACTTTTGGAAGAAAACCCTGCCTACCTCCTTTGTGTCCCGGAACTGCACCCAAGGGTAGAGAGATGATTGCAGGCTGCAGTGAGTACAGGCTGCTGCCTCAGCCACAGTTGATAGGGTCCCTGTCCCTGCAGAAGTAGGTGGGGGTCATGAGGAGGAAGCAGAAAAGATGTGAGCCCAAGCCGCTGCAGACATGATCAGAGCCTCCAAGCCTCCGTCAGCGACCCCACCCCCACCGGCCAGAATCCCTCCTCTCACTCAGCTGTCATCATGACCACCAGCAGGATGGCTTGTTCATTCTCCTCACCTGTGAATTCTGATACCTTGGTCGTGAGAACTGCATCAAGAAAGAACAGATCAGATCAAGGAAATTGATTTTAGGGGAAAAGACTAAAAGAAATGAGTGGGGTGGTTTCCTCGGGGCAGGAGGGAAGAAGGATTCCGTTCCCTGCACGCCTCTTGTACCTGTTGAGGTCTGGGCCATGCACACATATTATCTATCAAAACTGAATTTAAAACACATCAAAGGGAGGACAGAGAAGCCACGTAGAAGCGAGATAGGACAGAGAACCTTGTTCTACTATAAAGGGGGCTGTTGCTGGGGGAGAGGAGAGTGAATACAAATATTTGCTGAATTTGATTTTCCTCTTCATGGTTATTGTGAAAAACGTCCTGGTTGGGCCACAGATGGTGGCACCTGTTTCATCTTAGATCCCACCCCTTCTAGGTGTAGGTTTCTGAGTCACAGAGAATCTCCAACTCTCACCAAAGAAAGTGTCCCACCCCTGCCTGGTGTTTCCGTTTCCTCCTCCATGCTCAGGAGAGAGGATACGGGATAAAGAACACAATTCAAGAAAAGATTTTTAAAGAAAGGCTTCAGAAGCAGCAGGAAGCTAGAGAAAGGATGGACAAGGGAAGAAAGAGCAGAAAAAGATGGACACCCCAGCATGAACTTGGGCCGCAGCCCCCACTCCCGCCCCAGGCACCAAGGCACGGGCCCGTCACCTTCTCTCCTCTGCCTCTGAGTGGCTCCAGCCCCGAACAGTCCTCAGCAGGATGGAGATCACCGCAGCTCAGGTCCTTCTGTGGGCTCTGTGGCTGTAATGAGGAGCCCAGTGGACAGGGCTGGGAGGGAACGTGGAGATGAGCAGATGGTGCGTCCCATACAGACAAAGCCAGGGGTCCTGAGGCAGCAGCGCCCTCCCAGGCCGCAGGGCAGGGGCGGGGATGGCAACTGTGTAATCGTCACCAGTCTAATATATGATCATTTCAGTAGTTCTACTTGTCCTGTGTCTCTACACGAGACAAGAAGCTCCCTAGGGGACATGGCCTGGTCCATTGCAACTTTCTCCAGCACCCACCTGGCACCTGAACACCGGAAGTGCTCTGTAAATACTTGTGATGGGAATGAATGGCTCCAGCATCGGCAGGGGAGAGGGACAAGAACGATTGGTGTCACTCAGCAGAGGGACCAGAGGCACCTGTTTTATGGATGCAGGAACGAAGCCTGGATCTAAATCCCATGTGACTCCCTCACTAACCTATGAGATCCCTGAAGACGGAGGCCGTGTCTCTGACTGCTGCAGGCCGTAAGCGCAGCTAGAGCCTGGGAACAGGGGACACTGGGCTCTGTTAGCTGGGTCTGCAAGGAGGCGAGCACCCGAGCATGATGACAGGACACCCGCAGAAAGGGACGCTGTAAGTGTCCTCCCCTGAGCCCAAGTGAAGACCTCTGCGAAGGAGCCGCAGTAGCAACGCCAAGGTTAGGGCCAGGCCTCCTGAGGAGTCCAAACGGGTCAGAGGAATTCTGGCCTCTTGGCCCTGCCATGGTGCCCAAGTATTTCTCTTTCTTCAAGCCTTAAGACTGAGGCTGTGCAGCAAATGTGCTTTGGTTTGGGAGAGGCTGGGGATGCACACACAGGCCACCTTGTGGAAACTGAGGACACTGTGGGTGTGGGTGAAGGGAAAAGGGTCCCCTGTGTGAGGGAGCATCTGGGCTCCACTCGGGAGCAGGAGACAGCAGGAGACTGAGAAGGGGAGAAGTTCACAGAGGTCGGGACCTGTGACTTTAAACTGAGTGGAATTGGCTCAGGAAAGTCAATGTCTTGGCCGTGTGGTGAGCACAGTGCCTGTTGCTCCTCACCTGGGGGCAGACTCAGAGGGGAGGCCTTGGGATGCCTGGTGGGCCCTTCAGAGCAGGCCAGCCAATGGACTCCCACACTGGACGCTGCAGCTGAGAGCCCGGCAAGGGAGGCCACAGCAGCAGTTTTCTCCCTGCTTCACAGACTTGGAAACTGAGGCCCTGAGAGGTGAACTAATCTGCTCAGTGTCCCTGACTAACACAGCAGGACAGAGAACTGAGTGTCCATTCCCAGCTCCGGCCCTCCTCACCATCATCATCCTATTGCCCGCCCCAGGGGCTGAGGTGCTGGGCGCGTTCCCTCTCTCCATCTCCTTTTCAGCAGGTCCTCACAGGGACACCTGCAGCCTCACCCTGTCGTGTTACCCCGTGTAACCCACAGGATCTAGCCACTTGCCTGTGAGTGACAGAGTGGGCCCAGGGCAGCTCCAACCCTGGGGAGCCTCCTGGGGGTGCTGCTCCACCTCCCTGAGAGCTGCGGGTTGACTGCCTGGCCCCCGGGGAACTCAAGGAGATAAAGACGGTTTCCCTCACAGCTCCTCTAATCAAGTGGGAGGGACCTGGGGTAAGTCGCAGCCCCAGGAAGCCCCAGCTGGAATGAGCAGATGGTGCCTGGGCACCAGCACGGGCCTCTGTCTTGATTACCAGGCCCCAAAAGGCAGCACAGGGCTCCACAAACCAGGGCGTAGGTCCTACAAAAAGGTGCCTCGGTGAGTTCAAAGGCAGCTGCCCCATGCCCTAGAATCCCTTGATGGTGAAGGGCCCTTCTGTGCGAGTGAAAGTCACCCTGTCCTTCAGAGACTGCAGAGACAGGGAAGCAGGAGGACAACACTCCCAGACCAGAGCCAGGGGCCACAGCCAGGTCTCCCTCACCTCCATCGAACCCCAGAGTGATGGGGCCATCTCTGAGCTCATTGTTCCTGGGCCCACAGAGACATGCGTCCAGCTCCCCCAGCTCCCTGAGCAGAAATGACTGGGGCCAGGTCATCTTCCCTCCCTGCAGCAGTCACTCTATGAGCATGTGCAGGTATCTGTTAGAAGAGGGTTGTGGAACATTTTAGCTAACAACAAGAAAGGGATAGTATACTTCTTGTACTATATACTGACATTCTTGAGTTCTTTCTCTGAGCACTATGAAAAGTCCTTTACATTAGTTCCTTTAGTCCTGAAGACAGTGCATTGACATGGGTCTCACTATATCCATATACTGGGATGAGGAAACTGAACAAAAGACACACAGGAAGGGCAGCGCCTATGGCTCAAAGGAGTAGAGCGCCAGCCCCATATGCCGGAGGCGGCAGGTTCAAACCCAGCCCCGGCCAAAAACTGCAAAAAAAAAAAAAAAAAAAAAAAAAGACACACAGGAAAAGCCTGGGACCTGGAATCAAACCCAGACAGCCTCACCCCAAGCCCATAGTCTCAGCCAACTGTACAGCACCATTTTTCCCTACAAAAAGCAAAACAAACAAACAGAAAACAAGGCGGAAGGATTACTTGAACTCCTGAGGCCAGCAGGTTTTTAAGACCAGCCTGAGCTATAGTTAGACCCTCTTCTCTAGAAAAAAATAGAAAACCTAGCCAGGTGTGGTGGCTTGCAACAGTAGTCCCAGCTACTTGGAACTACCTGGCTCCTCAGCCTCTGAGGCAGGAGGACGCTTGAGCCCAGGAATTTGATGTTAGTGAGCTATGATGACATCACTGAACTCTATCCTGGGCAACAGGGCAAGACCCTGTCTCAAAAAATAAATTAAATGAAAAAACCAAAAACAGATTCCCAGGGATATGTCTTTTTCCAAAAATAATCATGACTCCGTTTCATCTTAACTTACCTGGCACATAATAGGTGCTCTATGAATGTATGTAAAAGATTAATAAATGAATGACACAAATGTCAACCAAAAACCCGTGTTGAAGGAAGAAACTATGAACAGAGTGTAATGAAACATTAGCAGGGATGCTCCCACCCCCTTTCCCCGCGAGTGTGCGTCTCACGCACTCATACACACACCACACACCTCTACAATCCCAAATGAGAGAATGTGGATATAATTACTTCTACAAAAAATATTAAGGGCTCTTCCATGTGCTTGAACGGTGTCTGCTTCTGCAAATCTTGCTAATACCACTTGAACCTGCAAATGCTCCTGGTATGATGGCCTCAAAGTTTGGGGAGAATTGCAGGAGGAGACAGCCGAGAGCGTGTACCTGGGCATCGGCGGGGTCCGTCCTGGCTGCGGTCCTTTCCCCCAACCCTGGGAGCCTGGTGAGGCTATCGGTGTTTGGAACCGGCTCCCACGCGCATCGTGGGAGGCACAGCTGAGAAACGCTGTACGCGCTCCTTCGGGTGGTAGGTGCCAGCTAGGGTGTCTCTGTGTGTGTGTTTGCGTGTGGTGCCTGCACATCCCAAAGGGTCCAGATTAGTCCGAAATTTAAATATTTTCTCTCATCACCGCAGTAAATACAGCCATGCATGTCAGAAAAGTATGTCCAAATACGGAGCTGAAAAATGGACCCTTGCCCCAATAGACATTTTCTCCTCCAAAATGTACACGAACACTTATACCATTCCTTTAAGAAATAATGAGTTTTAACAATGAGGACAAGTAACATATAAAAGAACATTCAGATAGAGATGGCGGAAAACACGATCATTTCGCGATTCCCAAAGGTGAGGCTGTCTCCAGGACAGAGCGTGGGGTGGATTCGACTCTGGCCACTCAGCGCTCCTTGGAAGGGCCCCTTCTATTTCTTCAGCATCCAGCATGACCCCTCTCCCCGCTAC
Source organism: Arctocebus calabarensis (assembly GCA_963573935.1). Classification (NCBI taxonomy): domain Eukaryota; kingdom Metazoa; phylum Chordata; class Mammalia; order Primates; family Lorisidae; genus Arctocebus; species Arctocebus calabarensis. The sequence continues at coordinate 49,741 of CAUYON010035147.1, forward strand.
CTCCCAACACTGGCACTGAGCGTTGTCACACCCGTGAAGTGCACGCCACTCAGCAAACTCTTGCCTGCTCCATTTTGCTGGTCGCGCAGAGCTGAGCTCCGGGTCCCGAGACTGACCGCGGCAAGAAGCTGAAGTCGCTCCGCCACCCTGTGGCCACAGGGAGAACTGCATCCTCCACGCGGGACACTGACCCAGCTCGCAGCAATGAGCTACCCGCCGCGCACAGCTTTTTAATCCGAGCACCTCTCAAAAGCTTGACAATAGTTATTAATTGGAAAACTGCTTGCTTTTATACAATTACACCAATATTCTTGCGTTTAAAGGGACCAATTCATCTGTTTCTGGGTGCTTTGTTCTACAAAACAGTGTAGTTAGAAGCCACCCTCACGCCCAGTTCATCCTCCTGCCTCCAGGGAACGACGCCCTTCAACCCACCCAGGAAAGAAACATCACTGCCATTTGTGAAGGGAGTTGGAGGGAGCGCCACAATCTCCTGATAACACACACGCATGTGTTTGAAGGTCAGGGAGCCAGAGGCTGTCTCTAAAGTCAAACCCAAATTTCTACTGCTAAAAATAAACAAGAGCAATCCCGGTTGAATCCAATGATGTGAGTTCTAGTCCCGATCTCAGCACTTCCTCGCTGTGGGCCTTACTGTTCTCATCTGTGAGGTGGGAGAAATGAGGGTCATTACTCCCACCTCTGCCTTGTGGCTGCTCAATGTCAGCACGTGTGTAAAAGTACCTTGTAAGGTTTTTGAAGTCCAGAAGAAATGCCTCCCCAGGTTATTCTCATCAGATGTTCCAAAGTGTCAGAAGAAATTTATACAAGGATAGTTGTTCAAAATTAGCTCGTCAAATGTGGAGACAGGAGGAAACAGAGTGGGACAGGAATGGGTTAGAAGACATACCCTATCCTCCTGCTCAGCGTGGGGGTCACAGAGCAAGCCGAAAGGGGCGCCACTCCCCACACCGAAAGCCAAGGACAGGCTCACTAGAACTCGGAGTTAAAACTCTAGCTAGTGCCAGCGCAGGGGTGACTGTGGCAGGAGGCAGGGAGGCCCCAGGGCTCTGGGACACAGAATGTGCCCTGAGCGCAGATGCCATCTGTTCTGGATTTTCTGGAGTTCTGGTTTCAAATATTCCAGTCTATTGCTCCCATAAAGACACATGTGCATAACAGGTTCTGACAATTGGGGTTCAGGAAATATAATCCCCAGAGCCCTGGGACCATCATTATTCATTCCTGCAGTGTCCTTTTGAATTTAAAAGACATAAAAGATGGAACATGAAAAACCCTCCTTAGGGTTTCTGAAATCCCCGTGCTGAAGTGTAGAGCTCTCACAGTCCCAGCCCTCTTTAAAGAGTCAGAGGGCCACCTCTTAAAGGATCTCAGAACCCCAGGTCGGACCCTGAATCATCTCGAGTCTGCAACTGGCCAGAACTGGGCCCTGGGACCCCTCTGGAGAGCCCTAACTGGATCAGAGAAGGTGTCTACCTGGACCACCGGCACTGCTGGTGGCTGCCCGCCCTCTAGTGGACGACTGGGAAAAGATGGCCTGGAGAGATGCAAAATGAAACCCAACCAGGCAAAGCCAAGGGAGTTTTTCTCCTGGGTTTTCTTCTCCTTGCTGCAGGATGCCAGCACACATCTGCTTCCACGCTGACTGGAGGGCAGACTTCGGTGTCTCTTATGATCCAGTCAAGGGAATGACTTTCAATTCATAACAGAAACCTTGGAAATTTTTCTAAACAGCAGCTCTCTCCACTTCCAAGAGAAACAATGAAATTTGGTGTTTGGGCAGCCTTACTCCCTTGATGAGTTTCACACATGGGTCTCCTGGTTCAGGGAACTTTCAAGTCTGGGCATCAAATTCAGGCACAGCCCTTTCAAATAGGAGGTCTGAAAACCGAGACAAATAGTGGCCATTCTTTTCAAAATGCCCCACTTCTTTTCCAGAGCATTTGATCTTTTTATTATTCTCTTTAAAATATAAAATCCATTCTGCAGTGAAAACCCATTTGTATAAACCAGATTCCAGGGATGCTTGGAGCAGACGCACACAGTCCTATTTTGTGGGCATGCACGGAGTGTAAATTAAAAATTGATACTGAAATGGAATTATTTAAGTACCATATAAGGGTCATTAATATTTGTTTATGATATGCTTTTTGCAATTAAATTTTCTGGCACAACCTATTGCATATAACAGTATTTGAATGTGGGTATTTCATAGAAATGTTGGATCCAAAATTATAAAATCAAAGAACAGTAGAAATTAATTTTTAACTATCTTTTACTTGTTTCCTCTGGGAGCACCGTGTAGGCACTTTACATGCATAGTCTTATTTAATTCTCCTAACACTTCCATGAAGTAGGCATTATTAACTCCATTTTATTGTTAAGGAAACTAAAACAGAGACACAAAATGACGGTGCAGGGATTTGCCCATCTGTTTGCTTGAAAAGTCTATGGTCTTTCTGTTCCACTTTACTTCCTCCTCTATACGGGTTGTAAGTACTGGCAAGAATAATAACTCACTTGTAAAGTATATAAACCAAGGATGCTGACTGAATTAAAAAGTAAATTAAGACAAAAAGAATTTCAAATCAGAAAGGTCTAATTAAAGTAAATGCTTAAAAGGAAAAGGATATAGAACAGAGACTCAGCAAAAAGTTTGTATACAAAGGTGACTTTTGCAAAGAGATGGGATTCTAAACAGTGTCTCCAACCTAAATTACATGACTACACTCGGACAGTTAAAAACCAAAATCAAACTATGCACAAAACAGTGGTAAGTAATCTTAGAAAGATATAAAATGCAGCTTTTGAACAACAGATTTTAAAGCAAATGAGCCACTCTCTGCAAATACAACTTTGGCTCTTCTTTGGGAAGACTTCAGTGCTTACCAAAATATTATTGATAATGTCAAAAAAAAAAAAAAACCTTCAAATGATTAATTAATCTTAAACTTCACCTTTCCTAAAATTAAATGCCTCCAGTTTAAGGGCCTGGCTGCTCAGTCTGGAATGAATTTACTTAGCATTTATAAACTGTCATTGTAAATATCTTTTCAAGAGACACATGATTATTTTAATTCAAGAAGCCAATTCAGCATTTCTAAAAGGTAACTAAATCCATCAACATGCCTGTCCATTTTTCTTTTTGCATTAGTAAGACTGTTTCATAATTTCATAATATTAGCATATTACGTATGCATATTATATATAATATATTAACATATGTAATATTAATATATTACATTACAGGGTGGCCATAAAGGTCATATAAAATAATGTGAATTTAAAATTACACACGGACTTATGGCCACCCTGTATTAATATATGTAATATATTAATTAAACATATATAATAATATATGCATTTACTCTATTAAAGAGAATTAAAGTAAGGAAACTAACTTTATCCTCCAGATCTCAAGAGCAATGAAAATTATAAAGTTCAGTTAGAGCTGACTGTGCTTGTTTCTTTCTTGACCTTGGCGTTTCCCAGGCCAAATGGCCCAGGTAAGCAGAGACTGGTTAGTAATCTCAGACTACTAAATTACTCCTGTGTCCTCAGCCTAGGGCAGTGTGTGGCACACAGTAGGTACCCACTAAATGTTTCTTTAATTGACCTGTGCCAAAGACTTCTAGGTTGCAAGTGTAATCACTAGAAAAATTTCTAAATTTCACCAAGAACAAATATACCTGTCTTTCTTTAAAAAAAAAAAAACTCCAAGCTCATTACAACTTGGAATTTTTTAGTTGTGATTCAAAACACTCAACCCATCAGGGAGAGAGACTCAGAAAGGTGAGGGCAGCCCTGAGACCTTCTCTACCACCAAACCGAGCAGCCTGCGCCTCGCGTAGCGCCCACGCCACAGAGGAACAGCTTCTCCAAGGTCAACAACTACATCTCTTCCCCGTCCACAGTGTCTAGCCCAGTGGTCCAGGCAAACACAGCAAGCAGCCCAGCGGGCCTTGCTGGATGCCAGTGGAGGGGAACTCTGAGTCTCTCCTCTATAGCTGGAAACAAGGGAAAGGGGCAAATTAGCAGAGTGGATTGGGGGCCAGAAGGGGAAATCAAAAGGTAGTCTGAGCCCACCCTTACTCAAGTGCTCCAACAGGGCCTTGTCATGCTGTTGAATCTCCCATTCAGATGACTAGCCCCATGAAGACAAGGGCCCTCTGGAGGCAGTCACACGGCGTTTCGAAGGACAGGAAACGGGGGAACTTCTCCGGAGAACAAGTGAACGGGAGCTTATCTTTCCCTCGAATGGCATATTGGTGTGCTTATCTTTGTTTTGACAAAGACACTGAATCAAAAGCCATTATTTCCAGAATCAACAAGGTAACTCTCCAAGGCCCTGGTTTCTTAATTAATCAGAACAACCCTAAACATGTTTGTTTCAGCTATGTGGGTTCTGCCTTAGTAGAGAGAGATTTCTAATCAACCCTTTTAATTTGGGGCTAAACAAGAGAGACACAGGGCTAAGCTGCCATGTGAAAATGGCAAAGGAGAGTCCACAGTGGGTCAAAAGCTCTCTGGATCCGAACCAGATTCCTGTCAGGCCGGATTACATCCAGAAGCATATTCTTCCCCAGAAGAACTCAGAGGCCTGATTGTCAAAGTAATTCAACCCAGGTCTTTGCTCTATTAATGAAATATAAAAGTTAGCTAGAGCTAATTAATAGTATAAAGTATCACTTAAATTACCTTTCAAGCATTCTCAATTACCTTAGGAGGAGCAATTGACAATCATTTAGTACAAGAGATATGAATCAACTTTAATTCATTAAAGCGGGTCCCCCAGAGCCCTGGCCACACCATAGCCTACTTTAAGTTACTGAAAGTATTTGTACCGGAAAGTCATAGAATTAGATTGACTTCAAAATCCCCTTCTACCTCATCTGGCTTTGTATAATTTTACTATTCTTTGTAGCATTTCTATAAAAAAAAAAAAACAGCAACAACAAAAACACCCTGCATTGTATGTGACTACCCCAAGTTTGACTTTCTTTTAATATCCTCCGGGGCAGGCCCCATCACCCCTCTGTTTATCCCTCTGTAAGATAAGAGGCCTCATCTCTGAAACTCTTTGTCACACTGAGAATCCGTGATTGCAGTGGCCCTCAGACGTCAGGATCAAACCCAGCTACTTCACTGGGGGACCCTCAAGTGTCAGAAATACTAATGTCAAAATCCCAAAATGTCAAAAATCTCTCAGGCAAATCAGCTTCTCCAGAGGGAAAAGCATTTCTACTCCCATCTTGGTTTCTCAGTCTGACTTCCAGGCTCAGAGTAGAATGCGAGGGAAGGGGAGGACAGAGGTCTCCTTACTGGAATGGTGACCTTTCCTTAACCCCTCCCCATTTTCACACCACCCACCCCTGGGCCCACACAGAACTCTCTGGGTCATTTCTCCTGGCACTGGCTGCGGCCAGGTCCCCTGCTGCCTCCCACCCATAAGTCCCTTACCCCAGCATCTCCTGCCAAGTTTGTGAGCTGGCAGTGGCAGACTGGGGATATCTTAAAATCACTCATTTTAAGACTTTCAATTAACCCTCTTATTTTCAGTTCCACCCAAAGCTTGGCCTTCACTTACCTTTGGTGTAAACAGTGGTCAGTAGCTTTCTGCTGCTGACAGCGTCCCCCACCAAGGCCTCAGTCCCAGCTTTACCGGTCTCCTAAGCCAAGTGCAGTCATTCCTCCCCCTCAGCTTTGTGTCCAGTCTCACGGCCTAGGGTGTGCCTTTATCTTTGACCACTGACCTTGGGCAGGTGTGGGAAGAGTGCACAGAATTGAATCATGCTTTGTTTAACCCGATACCTCCAGAGTGGAATTCTTTAGGTAGTTTCATCATGTCCCCTCTCCCTGTTTTCCTCTTCCTGCCTTTTGCCAAGACCCAGAATTGTTCAGCACCCGCTGTCTTCCTCTGACAGCCTCCCCTCACCAGAACCCTCCTGATAAGTGGCCCTTCAGAGAGCCATCGGGGGCGCTGGTCTGAGAGAGAAGTCCTTGCTGCCCTCCGGGGTCAGCACAGCACAGCCAGGGAAGAGAGGAAAGTTCTTCACTGTCCTGCTCGTGAGGCCATGGCATCATGGCACCTCTCTCTCTCTCTCTCCCTCTCCCCCCCTCTTTTTCTCTCTTCCTTCCACCCCCTTCCTTCCCTCTGTTTTTCTTTCAAACATGAAACATTTCATGTACAGAAAACATGAAAAGTCATCCTTTCAAAACCCATTTACTTACCACCCAGATTTAAGATTTGCTAGCAATGTTTTTATTTGATTTCATAAACCAATCATTGCAGGTATAATTAAAGCCCATCCCCCTCTCTACCCCATTCCTTCCTTTCTTCCCAGAAATAATCATTTTCCTAAGGTTGTCATGTGAAATTTTCATGTATGCTGCATGTATTATTAAATGTACATGATCAATATCCTTTTGCAAGTTGTTCTGTTCCTTCAATGTTTTGTTTTCTTAGGTTCTCATTCACATACGTAGTAGAACTTCTTTAAGTTGATCACCCAAGGGACTGTAACAAACCGGTCAACATATGGAGATGGGAACTAGTCTGTTACGTACATGTGGTTCATGTCCAGTCAAGGAAAATTAGGTCAACTTAAGGAGCTCGTCAACATAGGGAGATGGTCAACTATGGAGGTTTTACTACTTATTTATGAAAATGAGAGATAGGGAGAGAGAGTTCATTTCTTATAGCTATGATTTTAATGTTCTTTTGCATATTTTTTAATCCATTGCCAATAAGACAGTTGAGTTGTTTTTATATTTTGGATTTTACTTAAAGTGTAGTAGTGAACACCTTTAATATGCTTACTCTTTTTGCTTAGACTGGAGGAGCGTTTCTCCAGCTTGGTTATCTAGAGTGGCCATGCTGTGTTTATATGCACATGTTCAGCTGTGCTGAGCTTTGCCAAATTGCTCTCGGAAGTGGTCCTACATCCCATCCACAACATTTTACTGTGTGCGTGTCACCGCATCCTGTGACTCATCAGCTATTCCCAGAGTTCCATTTCTGCCAGTGTGACAGATGTAAAAGGCCGTTTCATTTCAACTTTCATGTCCATGAGTAATTTTCAGTTTTCTTTGTCTGTAAATCATCTGTTCATAGCATTTGCCCATTTTTCTGTTGGGTTGTTTGTCTTTTCCATATTGAGTTAAAGGAGTTTTTCATATATTCCAGATAATAACCTTTGGCAATTGTATCAGTTGCCTATTTTCCTTTCTATTTTATGGCTTGTCATTTAATTTTTTCATGGTCTTTTCTCTCACAGAAAATTCCAGCTTCTCAAGACCCGAAGAATAGTCTCCTATATTTTCTTCCACAAGTTGAAAGTACTTCTTTGCATTTAGGTTTTTAATGTACCTGGTGTTTATTTTGGTGTGTGTTATGAAGAGTAAGTATAATTTATTTTTTTCATATGATTAAATTTCTCAAGCAACATTTGTTGAATATTTTGTCTTTGCTGACTGAAAATTGTTTTCCTGAGGCAAAATTCATATTGACAATTTTAACATGCACAATCAGCAGCACTTAGTACATTTACAATGTTGTGTACCCACCACCTCTCTCCAGTTCCACAATTGTCTCATCAGCCCGAAGAACACCCCATACCTTCTAAGCAGTCACAACCCCCCCCCTTACTGACCCACTAGCAGCCACTACTCTCCGTCTCTACAGATTTGCATTCTGGATATTTCATATAAAAGGAATTATCAGATGCCACCTCTGAATATGGCCCCTTTCATTTAACATGATGTTTTTGAGCTTCATCCATTTTATAGCATATAGTACTTCACTCCTTTGAATGGCTAAATAATATTCCATTATATCTGTAGACCACAATTTATCTGTTCATCTCTTGAAAGACATTTGAAATTTTTCTACCTTTTGGCTATTATGGGTAATGCTGCTATGCCTAAAATTTAATGTCACCTTTGAGAATACATGAATTAAAATAAGTAAAGCACTCAGATTACTGCCTGAAACTTATATAGTAGGAACCACTTAAGTTTTAGATACTATTCTTATTATTGTATTACATATTTCTATATACACGCAGATCTGTTGTGAGTCTATTTTGTTCCATTTATCCTCACCTATTTCTCCAAAAATACCTCATTGTTTTAATAACCACAGTTTTCTAGAAAACTTTAAAATCTGGAAGGACAAAATATACCCTCCACTTGATCATATTCCTAAAAATGATTCAATTATTCTTGGTCCATCACTCTCCCGTGTGAACTTTTTAAATCATCTATCAGGTTTCATGAGAATCATTAATAGAATGTTGTTTGTCATAATCACTTTTTAGTTTTTTTTTCAGTTTTACTCCTTGTGTTTGCTATGCTATAATTTTAATTTGATATCTCTTAAGTTTAGATTTTTTACATGTGTAGAACTTGAATTAGAGAATGTTGGACGTTCTCATCTGTCCTCCATGACACTTAGCCTCTCTTTCACGTACTCCAGCCCTGTGCTATGTTCCAGGACATATATTGATCAGGTCTATTTTCTAGTTCATTAATCCTTTCTTCAGCTGTATCTAATCTACTTTGTGGTTGTCCACTGACTTTTTATTAAAATGATATATCTTATGTATAGAAAGTATTTGGTTCTTATTCAGGTCTGTCTCTTCTTTTTAAATATAGTATCTTGTGTTTAATCCTCCTATTTAAGCATATCTATTTAGTATTTTTATTAGATAATTCTTACCTGAATTTCTTGCCAATCTAATTGACAATTTTGAATCTGTTGACTCTTGGTCAAGATAGGTTGTTTGGGTGAACAATGGGAGGCACATACAAGTCACGTTGTGGTTTATCATTAATAAAATGTTTTGGTTTTTTTTTTTTATCAAGTACCCCAGGAGTATCACTTTCCCTAGATGTTGATTTAATGTTGATTTCTTTGCTTGGAAGCTCAGGACCACATAGGCATGAATTCAATTCACAAATCCATGTGATGGAGGGCAGTGATCACATATTCTCAGGGGAGAACTTATTCCACTCAGAATCCATGCTGAAACAACTTTCTTTGTAAACTCTCTGTACCAGTGGGAATATATTTTTATAGTCTACCATTTCATCATAAAGTGTGTTCCAAACTTTTATGTGGGCTTCTAAGTTCCAACTCCTCACCTTACAAGGTCCAAGACCTAATCCTAGTGATGAAATCTGAAGCCTTGAGATTATTACTATCAGTTAATTGAATTAGCAAGCCCTCAATCATTGCTGGCTGCAATAATACGACTTCACATGTCTATTGGTCTAATTTTAACTTCCCTTTACATTTTGCTCTATAGGGAATTTTTGTATATTCTTTGAGCTCAGCAATTCATTTCAGAGGATATTTTATCTACTATTTCTAGGCGCTTTGTAAGAGAAGTATTTTTAGATTTTTAGTCTTCCATATTACCATTCTTCTATTTCTGTTCCATACAAATGGTTTTCTTATTTTTGAGCATTGATGAGCCTTTTCTATTTTTATAGTTTACTTTTCATCTACTATTACTATGTGTTTGAACTAGAATAAAGAACTCAAATGATAATGCCATCTTGACTGGAAATATTAGACGTCTATTTTTGATTATGACCAAGGCAACGGTAAATTGGGAGAAATAATCCAGCATTCCCTGGTATAAGCACGTGCGTAGGCGTGAACATGGATTTCTGAAAGTGGTTGAAGCTGTGGTGGGCATTGTTGGGTGGCTGTCTACTTAACAGCTTTACCCCTTTATCTTCTTACTAGAAGATACTGAATTTTGTTTGTCTTCCCCGCCCCTCCAGGGGTGACTGAGGAGTAAACCTTTCATTCTCTCTCTCTGTCATTCCTGGCAATATCATTTTCCTTGCTGTGACAGATTTCAAAAGAGACATGTAATCTAATCCTAAACAATGGAATCTGGAGGTTTTACTAAAGCCTTCTTGGAAATGTTTCCTCTTAGAAAATAAAAAATGGGAAGAATTGAGTATTTCTTTCACAAATCAAGGTTTCAAGATGAGTTGTCTGACACTCTTTTTACCATCTGGAAACCATGAGAGGAGATAGCCCAGCTGAGGACAGAGAAGCAGAAGGATGGAAAGATTTCTCCTTCTTGGATGATGTGCTGTGTTGGTGAATTAACAAAACAGGAAGCCATCTATTTATTGTATATCATTTTCCAACATGTTAGATAATAAATCCCCTTATTTGTTGAGCCAATTAAATCCGAATTTTCTATTACTTGTATCTGAAACATGCTAATGGATACACCACGATGTAAACCTACAATTTACTGCTAACAATCTAGAAGACAAAGGTGAGCATAAATTCATCCCAACTGGAATATGTGGCTTCAATCAGATGACTGGTTGAGTGGCACATGAGGGGCCAGCATTTACTCCATAAAAATTTCCTATGGAAGAAGGATGGTAACTATAAATTGAAAGCTACAAGGAACTACACATCTTCTCATGCAAGTAGGTCAGAAGAGAACATCTGAATGCATTCATAACTAGTCAAAAATATTTGAAGCTGCCTCTGTATTAGTTATAATTTATCTATTTTGCTTCCTCAAGCTTATAAAGGGAGCTAATGTGCAGGCTATTGTGCTATTGTGCTTACATAGAGGTGGCATACATGTGATAGAAAAGGAATGTACCTATAATCTTAGCACTCTGGGAGGTCGAGGCAGGTGGACTGTTTGAGCTCACACGAGTTCAAGACCAGGCTGAGCAAGAGTGAGACCCCCCATCTAAAAAATAGCCAGGCATTTTGGGAGGCACCTATGGTCACAGCTACTTAGGAGGTTGAGGCAGAAGGATAGTTGAACCCAAAGAGTTTGAGGTTGCTGTAAGCTATAATGACACCAGAGCACTCTACTGAAGTTGACAAAGTAAGTCTTTTTTTTAAGACTCTGTCTCAAAAAAAAAGAAAGAAATGTGATTTAAATCAGTTCCTAAGACTGCATTCTCTAGCTATAAAAACTTCTAAATAACTTCTAAAACCTTGTTTGTCTGCAAAATGGAAATATCATCTGCTATATGGGGTTGTTATTAAGAATAAAAGAAATGAAATATGGACTTAAATAAACTGTAAAACTCTATATGTTGGTTACTAAAATGTCTTTTTTCTGATTTAGTAATTTAATCCATGCAAATTAACCCACATGGTTAACATTTGCCTTCCTTTATTCTCAGCAATGATTCCAATAAATTTCTTTTTTTTTTTTTTTGCAGTTTTTGACCGGGGCTGGTTAGGGCGCCAGCCCCATATACCGGAGGTGGTGGCTTCAAACCTGGCCCTGGCCAAAAACTGCCAAAAAAAAAGATACATTTCTTTCTGTCCAGAAGAGAAGTCTTCAGAGTGCATGATACCTTACCAAGAGCCTAAGCTGGCCTGGTGTTAGCTGTGACTACCTCACGCAGCACCCTCCTAACGGTGTGCCTCTGAAGAGGAGCAGCAGGATCCCAGCAACAACCTGGCTCCAGACTCGACCATTCCTGCTCCCATGTCTTCCGGCAGCTCTCTTTTTGGGAGTCAATTACCCATGGTCTCTGCAACCAGACTCTACCCACATGAGGGTTAGCAACAGTCTCACACACTCTCTATTAAAGGCTCTGTGGTTAAAAAGAAATAAATAAGAATGTATATTTAATGTCTAGGGATATTTTGAAAAAGAGGAAATAACAACTTCAGGCAACACAGTTCACATTTTCAAAATAATTCTTAAACTGACCATTTTATCAATTTTGTAAAGTCCACAGGGATCACAAAAAGGCAGATCTGGTCCAGAAGACTTACTTTCACATGAGGAAACTGAGTCTAAGAGAGGCAAAGGATTTTCTTAGGGTTTTTGATTTTTAAATTTGTGGTACCACACAAATTCACTCTTAACTGATCAAAGGATAATTCAGTAACATTCCTATGTAATTTATTAGTCTTATAACTTTTATCTACATATGAATATTAGAGATATTTTACTTTATATAAGTAATTGCTTTAATAGATTAGGATACTTACTACTATTAGAAAAGTAGTAGAAAAATGGAATTGCCAAAGTATCACTCTGCCTCAATTGATTCCTGCAACACTCCTTCAGATTAGTGCCCCATATCCTAAGAGAGACATGGATGAACTTTGTTGTGTAGGGAGAGTTATGAAGATTATGGGACGACTTGAAGTTCCCACTTGAAGTTCCCACAGCAAGTTCTTCACTTGCTGTGAAGTTAAGTCTAATTCCGGATGGTTAGGTAGAAAAGATGAGAACTTAAAAAGACAACTTACCTGCTTCCTGAATGAATTCATTTCCACCAGGCAATGCTCCCATACACAGGCTTTCATACACAGTGCTCCATATACGGACCTTCCAACCATAAACTATTATTGTTATTAGTATTTTGAGACAGAGTCTCACTCTGTTACCCTGGGTAGAGTGAATGCCATGGCATCACAGCTCACAGCAACCTTAAACTCCTCTTGCCTAAGCCTCCCAAGTAGCTGGACTACAAGTGCCCACTATGACGCCTACCTAGTTTTTCTATTTTTAGTAAAGACATCTCATTCTTGCTCAGGCTGGTCTTGAACTCCTGAACTCAAGCAAGCCACCCATGTTGGCCTCCTAGAGTGCTAGTATTACAGGCATGAGCTAACATGCCCAATCCATGAACTATTACTATAATTCTATGAATTTAAGTACAACTAAAATAAAACCTCCAAGTGAATTATTTTTGCTAAAAAATGAGTGATATTACTTAAAAGTAATTTAGCCAACACAAAATAAACATTGTTTTTCTAAAAGAGCTGCATTACAATTAAACAGAAATTGATTTTAAGCATTAATTTTAGGTAAAGTGGGAAATATATTTTTATTCACCAGTCTAAGTCAAGGGTTATCAGTCTCTGTCATGCGGATTGTAATATTCACGTAAGATTTCTATTCTGTTCATTGGGGTTGCGTTGCAAAGAGTGTTTTCTTTAAAGAGTTAAGCTTTCTTTAAATTTTAAAGAGTATCTAAACTTTAAACACAGGAATCTTTTACATAAGCAAACATTTCCTGCTGTCAAAAATTCCAGATATATTCAAATGTCCCATAGACCTTACAGCTATTCCAGACTCTCACAAGAGTCCCTTCTCTTCGCTTAAAGAAAAAAACTACTACACAATAACATAGTGATAGATTCTTCAAACCACTGCAGAGTCCAGGAAATCTTTATTGAAAAAGAACTCTAGGTCTGGGCACGGTGGCTCATGCCTGTAATCCCAGCATTCTGGGAGGCCGAGGCGGGTGGATTGATTGAACTCACAGGTTCAAGACCAGCCTGAGCAAGAGTGAGACCCTTCTCTAATAATAGCTGGGGGTTGGGGAAAGTGCCTATAGTCCCAGCTACTTGGGAGGCTGAGGCTAGAGGATCTCTTGAGTCCAAGAGTTTGAGGTTGCTGTGAGCTGTGACACTATGGCACTCTACTGGGGACAGAAAGTGAGAATGTCTCAAAAATGAAAAAAAAAAAAAAAAAGGAAGAAAAAGAACTCTAATGTCAATCCTCTAATTCATGCCCTATTTTTTTTTTTTTTTTACTATTTTTGAAAGCATGAATCACCCTGAATTGAATGAAGTAAGGAAGATTTGATCAGAAGCATCAAAGTAGGCTAAGACTCTAGTAGTACTCCACAGGGATGAGAAATGTGCCCTGTTTCAGACTGCCTGCTTAATTTAAACCATCAACAAGTGCTTGCTTAACTAATTTGCAGCAGCATCCTCCAATGATGCTAACACTAGATAGCATCCATTCAAACTGCAGTCTTTGAACACCTGCTCATTTGTTACAGTATTACCCTATAATGTCTTACCATTTCTTCTTTGGCAAGCCCCTAGCCAGTTAGGATAAAGCATGCATCTTAGGCATGCTTTCTCTGCTTCAGGTATCAGTAGAACTCTGTAATGGTTTACGGTTGAACTCCATGCATTTTGTTCTTCGTTCTGATTGTGCATTAGAACAGAGACAAGTTTTGTGTCTCATATCCAAGTTTTTATTTTTTCACTCCTACTAGTAAACTGTCACAGTAGTATTAAGACTTATGTAAGAATTCTCCAGCATAAATTCAAAAACAAGCCTAAATTCTTCCAGCAGAGGCACAATTACCCAGAGAAATGTGCTCCCTCTGCTCCAGTGAGTCTGTTTTTCTCAGAGCCAAGACACATGGCGGAGAACGTATTCCACCAGTACTAATGGTCATTCTGGCAGTGATTCACAACCAAAGGACTTACATGATGGGACAGATGATCCAGATATGAACAATCTGCTATCCTCTAAGAATCTTTGGTTTTCCCCCAATAAAATGATGATCCTTCTACTTCTGGCAGTAATTACAACTCTACAGAGGGTGCCAAAAACATATATATTCATCTTAAGAAAGGAAAAAACTGTATAAAATTGTAATACTCAGTATATACTAGTAACAAAAGATGAATGCACATCACAGCAAGCACTTTTTGTAATTGCAGAAGTCAAATGTGACTTATTACAAATTCAATACAGATTTTTTTCCTTTCTTAAAATGTTTACTTTTTTTTTTTTTATACCCTCTGTATATTTTAACTGGCACTAAGATCTGTAGAGCTCTTTACAAGTCTGACTATTTTAAATCTAGAACATTATTTTTTAGTCCTGGCTGTACCTTAGAAATGCACATGGAACTTAGTTAAAAATACATGTCCAACTGGCACCATGTCAATGTGCTTAGAAGACTCAAAGCACCAAAAAGATGGTAGTGTTCCCCTTCATACATAATTCAAAATAAAAACAATACTAACTTATAAAACAAATTATAGAAGTTCACCCTAGACTGAACTTTTCTTACAAAGCTTGGGTGTACCTTCTTCCATTTTTTGTTGTTTGATTTCGATGCCCTTGTTTTGCTACAGTCCTCAGTGTGAGCCTTCCCACTGGATAATGCAGGCTGAGTGAGTTTTCAGGCTTGTAGTCTGAGCCCAAAGTGGATGACGGAGGGGAAGGGGGATAGAGGGACAGAATGAGCGACACTGGGTAGAAGCATCCCAGACTGCTGTGCAGCGCACACTGTTTAAGAAAGGTTCTCCAAGGCCACTGAGGCATCTTCAAACCAAAGTCAGCTGTCAGAGAAGTTCTGTGTCTCCCAAGAAGGGCCTGTTTTAGTACACCTGCCACGCTCAGTTAGTGGCTGGGCGAAATCATGGACGGCATGGCCTCAATGCAAATGGAGCAAAGTATTTCAAAGTGCAGCTAGGCCTTTGGTCAACTGTGTTCTCTGCACGCCCCTGTACTAGAGGTGTGTGCCACAGATCTCCAATGTGGTAAAGGGGACAGTATCCCTGGGAAAAAGCTTTCCTTGACTAGCATGTTGTAAAGTACTCCGTAACTCTTAACCTAGCTTCTCACTATTACAGGATCAGAAGAAGAAAAGGGAAAGACAAAAAGTAAAAGCAAATGTTCCTGAATAACACAAACTCACAACATTTTCACACCTGTGAACAATGTATCACATGTTTTATTTCTCTCAGTAATACATATGCAAGTAATCAACTCTCAAAGCATTTCTCAATAAACACAACAGACATTATTATACTTCACTCATGAATTACCTCTGTCCCAGGAGATTAAATCAAGTAAAAATGAATGCACACTTGAAAGTTTATTTTTAAACCAACTGAAATGAGCTTATCAATTTCTATACTTTTTCTTAGTTCAATGTTTTATGCATGTGTTTTTAGAATAAGCTATCAGTGTAATATAATTTCTTAAATATCAGAACATTTTCAATCGATGTGATTCCTATGAAAAATATAATTAGATATCCCAAATTCCTGATTAAGTCACTTTTAAAGACACAAAATACTAGAACATTTGTTATGAACCTGCTTATAATGATCATTTTAATAAACTTCAATTAACCACTAATATGGTAATTTGGTTTACAGCAATAAGTTTTACATATGATACTTTGCTTCAGAGAAAAAAAAAAAGACATTAAAAAGGCACTGACTACCAGAGATGAAACATTTGGGGCTTTAGTTATTGCATTTCATTTTCAGATTGTACATTAAATAGCATTAGGAAAACTTTTAAAGTTTTATGGCTAGGTCTTTAAAAACAGGAAGAACAATGACAGAATCACCACATACATAAACAAAAATAGCAGAACAAGTGCGTCCATCTCGTCAGCTAATCATTAATTCAGTGATTTGAAGTAAATGCCATGTTGAACACCATGAGCAAATATGAAGGTTCATTAAAAAAAATTTAAATTATTTTGAGTATTTTTAAAAAGTTTTAATAGGCAGTTATCTCTGATCAGCTAAGTCAGAGCAAAAAAGACCACAAAGTACTGCAGTGAACTGATTCTCACGGGCACTCCCTCAAAAACCACATCTAGCACTTCTTTTTCACAGCCTTATTTTAGTTATATATAAGGCAACTAGAAATTTTTCATTCTTCTTCATAAGTATTTAAAATACATTTTTAAGTACGCACTATTAATTCATGATGTCCTTAAAGCCTTTCGGCTTCTAAGAAACAATTCTGGAAATACAAAAATATGGACTCTTACATATTTCTGAACCTTGAAAAACTTAGAATAAAATATTTCCATGTATCAGCAAATCATAATTATACCATATTAAGTTCATCTTCAATAAGCATGTAAATAACTTCTAAAATTTTGTGAGTGCTCCAATACAAAGAATAGAATATATTTTAAAGGCTGATTGTCCATGTTTCTTTTATTATAATGCAAGGAGGAAAAATACGCACCAAAGTAAAACATTTGTCTTACGAGAAAAATTACGTTTCCATTAGAAAAAGTAGGAAAAAACACCATTTCTCCCCTACTGGTTTTTCTTCTCAATTACTTCTTTTACCAAAAATGTTCTCTCAGTTCAAGTATTCAACAAATTACCCTTAAACAAAATGTCAAAGTGTCCAACGTCTGTCTACTGGTAAAACTTTTTAAACAACTCTAGTTATTCTAAGCTCCTTTCTTATTTTTCAATAAGTACTTTAATTAAAAATAAGCCTATTGCCCTTTGTTTACATTTTAATACTACTGAAAATTTCACTCTGAGTTTAAAGTGACGTTCCTTCAATGTCCTGACCCATTCACGTGGCAGTGTAGAAGTCAATCACTAACATATACATGGTTACAAAATTAGAGTAAAAATTAAAGGGGAAAAAAGTAGAAAACCCAATCCTAGGAAAATAAAACTAAATGAGTTCTTGAAAAATTCTCTTTAGCAATGTAAGGCAGAGTGATTCATAGACAAGACAGGTAGGTTGGTTTTTCTCCCCTGAGATCTGTATTAAGGTGGCATCTGGGGCCTGAGAAGTCTCAGTGAAGACTGGCTCCTCAGCTGTTGCTGGTGTCTTGTGGACTGTGCATCTTCAATGGCATTACATGCAACCTGTAAAGTAAAATATTTATCATGACTGGTACTGAGAAGTACAGGTTCACTTGGTGCAGAGAAAGGAAAGCAAGAGTTGGAGGCCTGCACACAGGCCCCACCCTGAGGAGAAGGGTGTAGTCCAAACACGTGATATAAAGTAAGCCCATTCTCCTTATGAGTCCACACTGTGTGGTTTCAAGCTTAGATCCATCGTAAGTTATAAATGAAAGAGCTTTCGGGAAAAATAAAGGGTATTACTAACTGTAACAGGAGCTTTTGGTTTTTTAATCTTTCAGTTAAAGAAAGTGAAGGGTGCCTCTTAAGTCTTTTACCTCTGCTGTGGCAGTATCCTTTAGGTAAATCTTCCGAAGGCAGCCTTGATTGGCACTGTCTTTTTTGTGGAATAGACCCTGTTCCTATTTCAAAAGGACAATGACAGAAAAGAAATTATTCTGAGGAAGAAAAGAATCATAACCTTTAATTAGATGCTTAAATGTCAACTCTATTTTATAATCAGTAAACTAACCAAATACACATCTCCAAGGATGATAGAAAATAAATCATCTTGCATAAGGATGCTGGCTCCATATGTGAGTTGTCAGAATTTATAAAATTGGATGAATGTATATCAATCTGTATAAAAGGCTATGATAAACAGCCCACAGAAACACTATTTGATAACTTATCATAGCTGACAAATCACAAACCAGTCCTTCATCTCCTGAGCTCATAGATAAAATTCTTATACAATGTAAAATATGCTAAGTCAATTCTCACCACTGATGTGAAAGGAAGGTGATAACTGAGAAAACTGTAAAATATATGCATTGCGACATAGTCTTTCTTAGTTTGAAAATTATGTTTCATTCACCAAGGCACTCTTTAAATTTTGACACAATACAACGAGGAAATCCTGAAATACCAATAGTAGGGTGACATAGTTCTTTTATTTGTAAATTTCCAGGGAAAGAAAAATTAACATTAATTAAAGGATAACAGTACTCATAACTCTATTCAATTTTATGTATGTTTTTCAGATAGTTTCGGTAATAGAAATAACATTATTGTTTAAGAAAAACAAATATAGATGGAAACTACAAAATTTATAATGACAATGTATAATTTAATGGCATTAAAATAAACTTATAATATATGTAATAAATATATGTTCCAAAGTTAAGTTCATGAATCTGAGAACTAAAAACATGGGGTATCATTTTTGCTAACTAATAATTAAAGTTCTTTCTTAGAAAATCATGAGGATAAAAGACAAAGTATTATTACATATTCTATGAATGTGAAATATTATAAAATATGGATAATTTTAGATATGCTATTTATTTTTACCAAATGACTTAATACTCTCCTAAAAGCCTAAAGAAGAAATTTTTCTAGAAATGTCTAAGATTACAGCAAAATGAGTATTCACATGAAGTAAAAAAATCTTCTATTTATTAATGCTTAATTCACCAAAAAGGAAATATCAACATATCAGAATTCTTTGGGTGAACAGACTGATATTTCACACTATGCAATTGAGGACTATTAGAAAATAAAGTACAGTTATACAAATAAACTGATTATATCTTTCTTTACATCTCAATAATAACAATGATGGCATTAATCCTTCAAACGTTTTGTATATTTAACTGTAAAACTGTCAGAAAGCATTGGTTTCCACTCATTTAATAAATTCTTAGCTCTAAAAATGTGATTCATGTTGTCTTACCTTAGTTGAAATTTTTAGCAAATTTTCATCAGTGCTAGGAGGATACACAAAATCTTCAAATGGACACTGCCAGTCTACGGACATATGGCCTAGGATTTCCACTTCCTTTATACATAACACTCGCCTATTTGGTAACAGAAAACAAAAACATATAGGTAGTGATAAAGACAGGCAATTATTTTCATTAATATTTCACTTTCCTGGAGAGCACAGGTAGCAGTGGCTTAGTAAACAATAAAAACTGCCACTGGAAAAAAAAAAGTGCTTCATATTTTTAAAAAGTTAGGTAACTGTTAAATAAAGGGCAGATATGATAACTACTTAACTAACAGAGCAGACTTTCAAAAATTCCCTTTCTGCCAATCTTGCAGAATTCATAAAAGTGTAACTGTCTTTTGTAACTAACCAAAAAACTGATAAGGAAATCCATCTTTGAAACACATACGGAACGGGCTGTACTCTAACCTGGGAGGTAATAAAGGCAAAACCCCCTGAAAATGCTTTGTCTGGAAAACTATTAATTGCTCTTTACTCTCCAGTCATTTATGCCTTCCAGTCAAGAAAGGAACTAAATGCTGCCAACATCAAATGAGCCTGGAAGTGGATTCTGTGGTGATCTGTGGTGCAGCAACAGAGAACTTAAGTGGTCTCTAACTGGCCTCCCTGCCTCCTATCTGAGCCGCTTCCAATCTAGCACCCAAAATGCTGCCAGAGATCTTTCACAAGTACAAACCTCACTACATTACTCCTTGTTTACAAGTCTTCAAGTGTTAGAAAAAGAAAAAGAATGCTCATGTATGTACTATGTGCACGTGTGTATCTCTATGTGAGAAGCTGTGATACTGGATAATAAAATAACAGATTACACCTTAAAAACATTAATTCTCCATCAAATTAATGATTAAAATCTAAACCCTTAAGGTCTTATTAGCAGCCACCTACGACTTGTTTCATCTCCCAACAATTCCCCATTAACATCCCACCCTCCAGCCATTTCAAATTCATCATACAGGTCAAAGTGTCATAGTTTATGTCTCTGCTTACCTATGTGACAGTTACATACTATGTAGGATTCAGCCCAATTCTTAATAAACTGTTCACTTGTTAAAAAAAAAAAAAAAGACTCAGCTCAAGTATCCTCTCACCTACCCCACAACATTGCAGTCCCTACCTTATCAGGCAAAGAGTTTTTCCTATGTCCTCAGAGTCTCCGTGCATTACTTTTTTTTTTTTTTTAGCAGCTTTTACATTATGATGTTACTGATAATTTGTAGGTTGCCCCTTTAGATGGTGAAGGGAGAGAGAAGTAACTTTCTTCTTCTTTGTGTCCCTATATCTTTCATATATTGATGGTTAAAATGATTACTAAAATAAATTATGGAAGAGTTAGGACAAACTAGTGGAGCTATAGCCTAAGAAATTTAGGTCATGAGAACATGTATTTTGTTTCTAAAGACTCATAAGGAAAAAAAATGGGATTAAATTCTAGATGAATTTCAATATGGAAAAATTAAAGTGTTATATATTGGAAAGCTAAATATAATTGTTAGCATGTCAATGCATTGGATAAAAAGTGCTAATATCATTAACTTGCACACTGCTCTGTAAATTCATTAAATAAAAAAAGACTAACATATCAATAAAAAATGAGTAAAGGATGTGAACAAGAAACTCACAGAATAAAAAGCATAAGTGGATATTCATATATTAAAATTTTTTAGACTCACTGGTAATCAAAGAAATGCTAATTAAAACAAAAAATTATTTTCTACTCATTAAGATAGCAAATATAAAATTTTAAATGATAATGCCAAATCTTAATGAAACACAGAAGAAAACTCACTTTCATATACTCTAAGTGGTATGTAAAAAACTGATGTAACCTTTCTGAAAAACAATGTAGCAATATACTGAAAGAACCTCAAAAATCTTCACAACTTTTAAATTATAAATCCCATTCTTAAGAATTTATTCTGAGAAAAGAACAGAAAAGAGAACTGCAAATATAAAAAAATAAAATACTGGGAAAAGGAAAACTGAATGTCAAACAGTAAAGGAGTATTTGAATAATTTATATTCACAAAAGCAATATTATGTAGTCACTAAAAATATAGTCAAAAAATATGTAATGGTTTGGGAAGATGATTACAGTATATTGTTATGTGAAAAACATATTATTAAAATGTATTTTTTTTTCCAGATAGTTTTTATAAAATATGTTAAATAGATATTGCAAAAATATGATATGCCAGCTAAATGGTCCATGTCTGGACAGTGAGATTGCTGGTAAAAGATGTTTTTAGGGGTCATATGATTTGTTGTTCTAACCAGGACATTTTTAAGAATGAAAAGGGATAACTATTAATAATCATGTTGGGAAAAATGGTAGACAGCAGAATGTATAATTACTTATCTTCATCTTTTTAATTATCTAGGCAAACTATGGACTTTGAGCAAAATATAGATCAGGGGCTGTTTTAATAAATAACATACTACTGGATACAACCATGACCATTCTTTCACGTGTTGTTCATAGCTGTTTTCCCAGTACAAGGGCAGACTAAAAGGTTCAAAAACACAGCATGTATTGAAGTCTAAATAGTTACTACTGCCTGGCCCTTTAAAGAAAGTTTGCTGACCCCCTCATCCACATTATCCATAGCTTAAGCAATAAAAAGGTTATTTTTAAGAATACTGAATTTAGGCTGGACATAGGGGCTCACCCCTATATTCCCAACACTTTGGGAGGCTGGGGTGGGAGGACTGCTTGAGGCTAAGAGTTCAAGACCAGACTGAGCAACACAATGCGACTCCAACTCTGTCTCTACAAAAAGTAAAAGCAAAAATTAGCTGAGTGTGGGCGCTTGTGTCTGTAGTCCCAGCTCTCCTGAGGCTGAGGCAGGAGGATCACTTGAGCCCAGGAGTTCAAATCTGTAGTGAGCTATGATCTCACCACTGCATTCCAGCCTGGGCAACAGAGCAAGGCCTTGTCTCAGAACAACAAAACCAAAAAAACAAACATACAAACAAAAAACCCTCCTGAATTTGGAAGAAATGTTATTCTTTTTATGTAACAGTTCATTGAAAGCCAAATAGATTAGCATAATAACTACTCATACATAAGAAAAAAAATTGTTAGAAAGAGTTTACTTACGCTAGCAAGAAGACTAAGTCTTATACTGGTCAGGAATATTATTTTACTAATTGCTTCCTAAAAACTCCATCAGTGACTAGACTTAAAATTATTATGATTTCTTGATTTACTTGAAGGAAAACCAGATGCATAATGTATATAGTAATATTCCCACAGAATGCCATAAAATCAAATAAATACTAATCGGTATTAGAAAACACTAGTTATTTCAGTTATCTATAAGATATCTGAAAATGAATTAATACATTTCCACTCTTGGCTAAATGTAATATACAATAAACATCTTTTCTGGTTTAATCTAATGGAGAAAATATATAATTAAGGGCATAAAAATAAGTAATTGCTTGTCAAATTTATAAAATCTGCCTTTTGGATCATTTTATGGATATATCTGCCTCTTAACTAAAGGGCAAAACAGATAATAGTATAACTCTCTCTTATATGACTGATTAATCTTTTCTCTAAAAAAACACATAGGTTTAAAAATCTGAATCCTCTTATTCAGTTTTACTTTTTTTCCTTCTTATCCAAATACTATACATTTAAAAACACAGTAGTGACAAATCTATGCAGATTTTGCCTATTAAAAATAGTAATTTGTCTTAACCCTACAAAGCACATCACTTATGAAGTTCTGGAAAATTATTAATCTATAATTATCATTTGAAATATAAAATGTTATATAACCCTTGTTATCTAGGACAAATCCCAGGAAAATAAACTTAGTAGTTTAGTCCAAAGTCTACCACTTCCAAAATACTTACACATGAAAATAATGCTATGCTTTAAAAGGGGTATGCTAATCACCTCAAATAAAAGAAAAAATATATATGAATCATGAATTAACCCCTGTAACTGAATTTGAATTTATATATAATGGTATCACTACTGCAAGTCCGAACTCTATTTGTCTCTCAGAAGAGATATAACTTGGATAAGTTCCTAAACCATATTGAATCTCAGTTTCAGTGTCTCTAATATGAAGAACTTGGAATACATGATCTCAAAGGACATATTTAGATCTGTATTCTTGTGATTCTATGAAAATGAACATTTGGCCACTGAAGGATAGTTCTGTAAATCCTCTGCCATTTTCGCCTTCAAAATTCTTGTGATTTACACAACTTTGTCACATTTGAAAAAAGTCACTTCAAGTTAATACCTATTAGTAACCATGAGGATTGTCTTCTTGCCTCTAGGAACAGCACAGTGGTATCGGTAAGTCTCTCCTTCCAACTTTTTGATATGATTCTGAAAGGGAAGCAAGACTCAAGATTTGGAAAGTATGTGCATTCAAAAAGTCTTTACAATGCCATGTATTAGCCAATTACAATACTAGTGTTAAGAAAAAGTTTATTAGAAACAAAGGCACATTGGCACACGAAACTAGAAAAACATTCATAGCATGTTTATAAATTAACCTCCATAGTTGCATTAAAAGAAAAAGGAGACTTTAAATGCTTACCAAGTTATCTTCTTGTAAAATTCATTTTGTTCTATGGTAACTTAGAAATTTTAAAATATCTACCAGAAATAATCACACATTTTAATTAAATAACAAACACATGCTAATATGAAACTACCACATGAACATTAAAGGGTTCTTCAAGAGGGAGCCATGGTAGGACTATGGAGTGGGTCTATGCACCACCTACCCTAGAACATAAAATCTTGAAAATGTGGTTCTCCAACTTTTTTCAAAGGACAGTTCACACTTTTCACCAGACTTTTTTGAAGGAGTCTGTGATCCTTCTCCAAAGATTAAGAACCGCTGGTTTACTTAGAAATAGATATTATACATAGAATAAAATTCCAAGATAACTAACGTTTAATGTTTTAAATATTTGGTCTTACGGATGAATCATGCATTCAGAAGTTTATTTCCATATCAAATTATATTTCTCATAGAAAAGAAAATATAATGAGAATATTAATGTGGACATAAAGAATTTCTAAGATATCAAAATAGCTAGTACTATTTTTAAAGACAAAGCATAAAGTAATTCAAGTATAAATAGCAGCCCATTAAAATACATTTATTTTCTTTTCAACTATCTCTAAACTATAGTGACTTCAATTAAGTCAATACCATTAAAAACCAACAAGAGTTTTTATAATGAATGTTATGAAATAGTATTAACCTTATTTATACCGCATGATTGATAATCAAAAATAGATATGAAAATACAGAACATAAACATATCAAATACATTAAGACTTTAACATTTTATAACCAAGGCAAAATTATACTAAAAGGATAATCAGTATGATCACAAGCAGAGAAAGTATACTTGATGTTATTATTTCAATGCTTGAATATACAATTTTAAAAGATGCTTGGTTCCCAGTCATCCTGTGACAATTAGTAAAAGCCACGAACAAGGAAGAGGGATCCACAAAGAAATGGGATCTCCATAGAATGAGTCTCTAAAGAAGAGAGGAATGCAGATTTCATAGCAATAGTTACTGGGTTCACAGTTCACCTGTGTGAATTACCTAAAATCTTTTAACATTTATGTCTCCATTTCTTCAAAGAGAAAATGAGAAATTAACATAATAATTTAGTTCATGCTTTAGGCTGAAATTTAAATACGTTAAAATATTTAGATTTAAGATGCAAGTACCAGAAATACTACCCACTTTCTACCTTGTATACATTTTAGTTATCAGGCTATTATTGTGCTTCAAGACACTGAGAGTTTGTAAAGTACATATATCATCATAATACATTTTATTTATTTATTTTTAATTGAGACAGGGTCTTACTTTGTCACCCTTAGTAGAATGTTGGGGCGTCACAGTCTCCCTAGTAGCTGGAACTACAGGCACCCCACCATAATGACTGGCTATCTGTTTGTTTGTTTAGCCAGTCCAGGCCAGGTTCAAACCCACCAGCCTGGGAGCATGTGGCCCTAACCATTCAGCTACGGGTGCCCACCATAATACATTTTAGAGAACCTTGCTTTCAGAACTACCAAAACTCCACTACATCCTGAGATTCAGATTAAGATATTCTGTCACTAATAGCAACAGACAACCAGATTATTTTTAATAAAATGCAAATTGAGGAATTCAATAATACTTTGTAAAAGCTTTTTACCCAGCAATTCAGTGTTTCCAAATAAATTCTAAAGAAATAAATACAAGATACAAAATAGCAAAACGTGTAATGATGCTTACCACAGCATTATTACTATTAGTAAAATAGCAGAAACAATGTTAATGCCAAGAATTAAGAATCACCAAATACATAACATAAAACAACCTCAACAGATGGGAAAGCAAGAATTAAAAATGTCAATGAAGCATTTCTAAAAACACAGAAAAATTTTAAAAAATAAAAAGGAACCATTTTATTAATAATTACCATATGATTACAAGTATGTGAACCAAAATACTGGCTATATATACACATAAAAACTTATATATGGAGAACACAAGATAATTAGAAGAGTATATCCTAAAAACAGAGTATATAATTTAGTAACTCTCAAAGCTGAGTATTAAAGAATACAGAGAAATATGCAGGAGCAAAAGAAAATTAGGATCCAAAGATCCCCCAAATAAACAGTTGAGAATATGCCCATACTACATTGAGGGTGAGGAGGACGTAAGTATACATGTTAGAGCTCTTTCCTATTTATAAAGTTTTGTTATGCTAGGACATTTAAGGGTAGAAGGCTTATTACTTTTATAATTTCAAGATAATAATTATTTTTATTCTCATTAAGATAATGAATGCCCTCTAATGATTTAAAAGCAAAAAAGGTTTAGTTTACAAAAATAAAGACATCTATATATTCAATCTTCCTAATTACATATCCAACTTCTATTTACATTAATTAAAACTAATAATTATGAAATAACAAATACCAGTAAGGAGATTCGATTTTTCAAAAGCATAAATACTAAAGGCTTAGAATGCATATAATGTAATTACAAAACAACTGCCAATGTGTTAAAGAAAAGAGAGACTGAAGACATATACTATAAATTCATGTGCTACTTGTACTATTTCAGCAACTGACACTTCAATTATTAAAACATATGCCCAAGGTAACAGTTTCATAGTTTGGGCATATTTTAAACAAACTATGAAAATACCTGTGAAACAGAAAGCTATGTAATTCTATCACTAGGACTCATAAACATAAAGAACAGATTCATTAGACTGGCATAATAACCAGCATGTAACTGTTCTGTTCTTCAGCTTAACCAGAAATGCACAAGAGTGACAAAGGAAAATATAAAATTTGCAAACTGATAATAAAAGTATGTTTCTGAATCAATAAAGTCTTTCACCCACTAAATAAAGGAGAAAACTGATTTCCTACATCCTTTAATCTTTTACAGTATGACTAGGAAGCTACCATTTTTATTTGTCATCAAAACACTATAAAAAGCTCAGATGGAAGTGGGAGTTGTAAAGAAAATTACATTGAAATTGACAGTCTCATTGACACACAGTCAATTAATACCACAGTTTGTTTTGATTTTTAAGGATGAAATCAAGAAGTAGTAGTATAGGAAACATTTACTCCTGTATTTCCAGTTCTTGCTGTGTAGGCAGAAAAACAAAGAAAATAAAGTTAGAAGCATGCAGAAAGATAAAATGAAGTCATATATGATAAAAAGCAAAGACTATGAACAATTAAGAGTTACTTTATTTTAAAGTTCAGGTAGAAAAATATTAATAAATTTCCTTGGGAGGAAAGCCAGTCATGGGAGAATACCAACTTAAATATATATATATAATACCTCAATATAATAAAGTTAAAACTAAAATAAAAGCCAAAAAAAAACCTTACTTTTTTAAAGGTTTAACCAGATTATAACTGTTTATCATCTCCTCTGTATTTTAGTTCTGTTTACCAAAATAAATCTACATTTACAAATTAGGGCAAATAAATTAATTTAGTTCGAAAAAATGGAAGGAGTGAAATTTCAATAATTAGCTATAAGGCAGGAAGCCAAAATTAACTATGTAAACTAAATGAGCTATCACAGAAACAATAATATAGCCTATGACTTCTTTAATAAATATCCATTCTGCACAAAGTGGTTTGCTCCTGTGCAGAAAAAAAATTAACTCTTACATGTTATGCTAAAAAATAACTAACTCACATGTTATGCTAAAATAAAAAAATGAATAAATAATCAGATTCTATTCTACAAATCATGTGTAATCCTTGAAAGAAGTTCATGAATCAGGAACTTAAGAACTATTTATGAAATCCTGGACTTCAAAATTTTAAAATTCAACATCATTCCTGACCATGAAAAACAGAATTTACCTCAAGCAAGTCATAGCCCTCAGACTCCTGTCTGTCATATGGACGAATGATGCCATCTTCACGGATCAGGCGAGGGGGTCGCAGGCTAGATACCTCTTCAGTTGATTCTGCTACCCTAAATAAAGCATCAGTTTAACTGTAAGAAAATGTGGGAGAATCTGACTCCAAGACTCCCACCCTTTCCTAAAAGAAAATTTAATGCCAAAATAAGAAAAACAAACACGAGGTCCTATATTCTTGTACAGTGGCTGGCATACGGTAGACACCAACAAACATTTGTTGAATAAAAGAAAAATTAAGCCACAAAAACGTCTTTTCTTATTCATTTCTCGGGGCACTCTATCTTGTGAAACTATTGCTTTCAATTAGACTTTATGATCCTTAAGAGCAGACAAAGTCTCTAAACAATTTATGCACTCCTAGCAACAATTAGCCCACAGACACATACCTTGTGCACAGTATGTACCCCATTACCTCTGAATGCCTTGGAAGGTACTACTGGCCATATCTATGATTCCACCAGTTGGACGAGCCACAGCACCCACAAGTCCTTTTCCAATCCCTTTAAAGAATCCAGCGGCTCCCTCCTTTTTGGCACCTTCAGAAAACCAAGGACAATGAATATGTAAAAATATTTTAATATGAGCAAGTTTGAATTCATCAAAAACCTGAGTCAAATACTGAACTATTTTACCTAGGAAGCATCAAGAATTTGGCTTTCTAAAGAACTTAAATTAAATCCTATCATGATAAAATCTCTGTGCTCAAAGTGTGTCAAAAATGCACTTAGACATGCACCAGAAGGGCTGAATCAGAAACTCTGGCTATAAGGCCAACATCTTGTTCGTTGATTAATTGAATGACTATTATGATTTGGGTTTTAATAAGAACCCCAGGTAATCCTAAGATAGGGTTAAGTTTGAAAACTACTAATAGAGGAGTTTCATTAGTACCTGTACTGGATAGTCTAAGGACTGACCAGAAAGCATTCTCTTTTTCTAGGTTAACTATCAGAAGATTTTTCAAGCAGTGTACTTTTTAAAAAAATTAACATTTGAAACATCTTGAAATATAGCTCATGTACCATAAAATTTACCCATTAAGGTGTATAAATTAAATACTTTTTAGTATATTCACTAGTACAACCATCACCACAATCAATTTTAGGAAATTTGTACCATCTCAAAAAGAAACCCTATATTTAGAGTCATTCCCCATTTCTCCCAACCCGTGCCCATACAATCCCACCCAATTTACTTCCCCTGCTCCCTCTTGACACCCGATCCCATACCTAGACAACCAACCTAGAGATACTTTCTATCACTATGGATTTAACTATTCTGGACATTCCAAACAAATGGAATGATATAATAGTATGTGGTCTATTGTGACTGTTTGTTTTTTCACTTAGCACTGTGTTTTCAAGGTTCTTCCATTTCATAGCTTGTACCAGTATTTAATTCCTTTTTATGGTTGAACAATATTCCAATGTATGCATATACCACTTTTTGTTTATTAATACCTAAGGTGATGGACATTTGGGTTGTTTCCATATTTTGGCTATTTTGAATACGGCTGTTATGAACATTCACATACATGTTTTTGTTTAAACACCTGTTTTCATTCTTTTGGGTAAAGGTATGCAGCTAGAATTGATGGGCAACTCTACATTAAACCTTTTGAGGCACTACTAGACTATTTTCCTCAAAAATGGCTGTACGCTTTACATTCTCACCAGAAGTGTATGGGGGTCCCACTTTTTTCATGTCCTCTTTAACACTTGATTATAGCCATCATAGTAAGTGTGAAATGGTATTCCATTCTAGTTTTGACTTCATTTCCTCGCAGCCAACTAATGTTGAGGACTTTCATGTGCTTATTGGTCACTTGTATATATTCTTTAGAGAAATACATGTCCATATCCTTTGTCCATTTTAAGGTGGGTCATTTATCTTTTTATTATTGAGTTGTAAGAGTTCTTTATATATTCTAGGTATGTCTTTTTTTTATCAGATGTATGATTCGCAAAATTTATCTCCCATTGTATGGTCTATTCCTTTTCTTGATGGTGTCCTTTGAAGCATAAAAGTTTTAAATTTTTACCTATTTGTCACTTATGCTTTTGATGTCCTATCTAGGAAGGCTCTGCCTAACACAAGTCATAAGAATTTACTCCTATGTTTTCTTCTCAGTTGTATAGTTTTCCTCTTATGTTTAGGTGTTTAATCAATTGTGAATTCATTATTACATATGGTGTAAGTAGAGGTCTAATTTCTTTATTTTGTACATGAATATCAAGTTGTCCCAGAATCATCTGTTAAAAACTATTCTTTACTTATTGAATTATCTTGACACACTTGTCATTGATCACTTAACTACAAATGTAAGGGGTTCATTTAAAGATTCTTAATTATATCCCACTGATTTATGTCCATCCTTGTGCCAGTACCACCCTTAGTTACTGTAATGTTATAGTAAGTTTTAAAATTGGAACATGTAAGTCTTCCACTTAGTTTTTTTTTTCAAGATTATTTCACCTATTTGCGGTCCCTTGAATTTCTATATAAAATTTAGATTCAGCTT
Source organism: Arctocebus calabarensis (assembly GCA_963573935.1). NCBI lineage: Eukaryota > Metazoa > Chordata > Mammalia > Primates > Lorisidae > Arctocebus > Arctocebus calabarensis. The sequence continues at coordinate 79,926 of CAUYON010035147.1, forward strand.
GTCAATTTCTGCAAAGATACCAACTGTTACCTTGATAGGAGTTATACTGAACAAGCAATGTACTTTTTTAATGGGACAAAACAAACAAAAAAGTGAATTAACTGCTATTGAGGGGCCAAAGAAATCTATTACAGCTTATCAATGGCCCTGCTGAAAATGACATTCAAAGTCTGAATTAGTCTATTAATTAGCCTCTCTACTTTCTGAGGAAAAATATTCATTAAATAATTTAAGACTATGAATAGAAAATCCAGCCAGTAATTCTCTCAAATACCATGCTTCAACTCTTCAGACTCTGTAAAAGAAGGAAATATTCTCAACCTACCTTCCACAGGTTTTGTTATTATTCCAGTCACTCCACCAACAACTCCCTGAAAGAGAAATCAATCATAAAGTCTCCTCTAAATGGATGCTGTTTAATTTTAAACCAACCACTAGAGGCCTCTATACACATACCAGAAATAACTTTAAAAAAAATTGAAGATTTAATTGACAACATATACATATAAGAAAGCACTATGATTTTATAAATATTATATCATAGAAAATTTTAAATGAAAGCACCATGGAGGAGCAAAATTGAAAATTTTATAACAGACATGAGTAAAGTAGGTGAAAATATTTTAAATCTGGCCTTGGTACCAATCATCTATGTATGGGATCATCAGCAGTTGATACAATCTCTATAAGCCTCAGTTTCCACATCAGCAAAATTAATAAATTGAGCCAAATAGCTCTAAAACCGAATTATAAATTTTAATGAGATAACAGTGAAAAATGTAGAAAATTTAAAATAAATGGAACTCACATGGACAGCAAATAAAGCACTTCAGAGAATACATCACACCTTATAAATTACTGTCACACACAGCAGTTAAAAGTTGCCAAATGTAAAACATAAATCCATTAATAAATTCTTAAGTGTCAAGTAATAGTAGTACATAAAACTACCTGCATATTCTAAAACACACATAAAGAAAACTGAAGGATATACACTAAATTGAAAGATGACACACTTCTGGAAAGAGAGGAGGGATGAGTAAAGAGTACTCCAGCCTCATATTATTTTACTTACTAAAAGGAGAACTTATAATTTTTCATAGTAATAAGGAGAATATCATACATTACCTGTATAATTAAACAGGTTTCATGTCCTACTTGCATAATTTTAAAAGTACTAAAAAGTAATAAAAGGCAGTTCCTGATTTATCAACAGTTAACTCTCACATGTTCCTTCCACAGAAGTGTTCTAAGAGCTCCTCGTCCCTCTAGTTACTGTCATTGCTACACATCCCTGCTCCTCACGTCCTCATCCTCCATGCTAGTGCTAAACTGTCAACATTATAATTTTACTTTGGCCCAACTCCAAACCAAGTCTGGAGATGTAGGGAACAGATCAAGTGCTAACGAGAGGGAAGGAGAACAAAAAGAAAACCAGAAAGCCCACAATTTATCATCACTGCTACTCTGACTAACCTAGTCTCATAAGTAACATTCTAAACTTCAGACAAGCTAGAGTACTTATCTTAAAGTACGTTTAAAAGTTAAGAATTTCTTGAAGATTTAGCAGGAGACTCACTCGCAGCAAGCCCTTTCCTCCTCTGGCCAGGCTGTCTCCAAAATCTTTGGGCTGTCGACTCAATTCTTCTCTTCTTTTTTGTTGATATTCCTTGTCCATTGTAATTGCTGCCAAACCTTTCCCCACAGAACCTGTGATTCGAGATACTACTCCTGCTGCACCACCTATTAAGAGTTAAGGGATTAATACCTAGAACATATAAGGAATTCAAACAACAGAAAAATAACCCCATAATCCTATTAAAAAATGAGCAAAGGATATGAAGAGACATTTCTCAAAAGAAGATATACAAATATCCAACAAGTATATGAAAAAATATTCAACAACACTGATTCTTCAGGGAAATGCAAATCAAAACTGTAAGATATATTGGCTTGCTCCAGTTAGAATGGCAGTTATCAAACAGACAAAGGATAACAAGTGTTGGTGAGGATATGGAAAAAAGGGAACCTTACACACTGTGGTTGGGAATGTAAATTAGTATAGCCATTATGAAAAATGGTATGGAGGCTCTTCAAAGCAGTAAAAATAAAACTACCATATGATCCAGCAATCCCACTACTGAGTATATATCCAAAGGAAAGAAAATCAGTACATCAAAAGGATATTTGCCCTCCATGTTTATTGTGGTACAATATGAAATCAATCGAAGTGTCCATCAATAGGTGAATGGATAAAGACAATGTGGTGTATATATGCACTGTGGAATACTATTCGGCCATAAAAATGGAAATCCTCTCATCCTCATTACACTGATGAGCCTGGAGTACATTACATTAAGTGAACTAAGTCTAGTGCAGAAAGACAAATATCACATGTTCTCACTTATGGCAGAGCTAAAAATGTTGAGATTACAGAAGCAGAGAGTAGAATAACAGGGGAGAGACAAAGAATGAGGAGACATTGGTTAATGGATACAAAATTACTACTTGAGAAGAGAAGAAAAAGAAGTTCTAGTGTTCCACAGCACTTCAGGATGACTGCAGTTAACAATTTCAAATAGCTAGAAGAGAGAATTTTCACAAAGAAAACACAAAGAAATGATATCTGTTTGAGATGTAGATATGCTAATTACTCTATGTGATCATTACACATTGTATACACGTATCAACATTTCACTCTGTACCCCAAAATATGTATATAACATGTCAATTTAAAATAAAGTAAAAGATTTAACAAAAGATTCAGAGAAGTTGGTCACATTTTGTGCTTAAAAATCTGTCTTATTGGGTGGCACCTGTGGCTCAGTGGGTAGGGTGCAGGCCCCATATACTGAGAGTGGGGAGTTCAAACCCGGCCCTGGCCAAGCTGCAACAAAAAAATAGCCATAGGACATTGTGGCAGGCGCCTGTAGTCCCAGCTACTTGGGAGGCTGAGGCAAGAGAATAGCCTAAGCCCAGGAAGTTGGAGGTTGCTCTGAGCTGTGTGACACCACAGCACTCTACCAAGGGCGATAAAGTGAGACTGTCTCTACAAAAAAAAAAAAAAAAAAAATCTGTCTTATCAATTTCAGAACCCCAGCGAGAATCAATCCAAACAAAACATCTCCTAGACACATTGTGATTAACTTTGCCAAAGTTAAAACGAAGGAGAAAATTCTGCAAAGCAGCCAGACATAAGAAAAGCATCACTTACAAAGGGAGAAGTATCAGAACAACTGCCGATCTCTCAGCCAAAAGGTTTCAAGCCAGAAGAAGATGGTCATCAACCTTCAATCTCCCCAAACAAAACAACTTCCAGCCCAGGATCCTATATCCAGCTAAACTGAGTTTCATTTGTGATGGAGAAATCAAATACTTTAATGACATAGACATGTTGAAGAAATTTGCCATAACTAAACCAGTTCTCCAGGATATTCTCAGACCCAGCCTCCAATAGGACAATTGGCAATGCTCTACCTCCAACCCAGAAATTTTTGAACAAAACTCAACTTCAAACAGTTCTGAAAGAATTAAAAATATCCACTGGACATCCGAAAATCCTGACACCCAAAACACAACCAGGCTTATCAATTCTCTCAATAAATGTGAATGGTTTAAATTGTCCTCTAAAAAGGCACAGGCTGGCTGACTGGATACATAAACTCAGACTGGATATCTGCTGTATACAAGAATCTCATGTTACCTTAAAGGACAAAAATAGTCTCAGGGTGAAGGGATGGACGTGTATTATACAGGCAAATGGAAACCAGAAAAAAGCAGGGGTTACATTTTTAGTAGCAGATACAATTGGCTTTAAACCAACAAAGATAAAGAATGATAAGGAAAGTCACTACATATTTATCAAAGGAAAAACCCAACATGAAGAGATTTCGATAATTAACATTTATGCACCCTACCAGAATGCTCCTCAATTCATAAAGCAGACTCTAATGGATATAAACAACTTGATATCTTCCTGCACTGTAATAGCTAGAGATTTTAACATGCCTTTGACAGTTTTGGATAGATCCTCCAAGAAGAAACAAAACAAAGAAATATTAGACTTAAACCTGATCCTAGAACAAATGGACTTTACAGAACCTTCCAGAACATTTCACCCTAATAAAACTGAATATATATTCTTCTCATCAGCTCATGGGTCATCCTCTAAAATAGATTATATCCTAGGACACAAGTCTAACCTCAGCAAATTTAAAAGTATAGAAATTATTCCTCGTTTCTTATCAGACCACCATGGAATAAAAGTTGAACTCAACAGCAATAGGAATCCTCATACTCAAACAAAGTCATGGAAACTAAATAATCTTAGGCTGAATGATAGCTGGGTCAAAGATAAGATTAAGAAGGAAATCAAATTTTTAGAACAAAATGATAATGAAGACACAAATTTTCAAAATGTGTGGGATACTGCAAAGGCAGTCCTAAGAGGGAAATTTATAGCATCGGAAGCCTTCATTAAGAAAACAGAAAGAGAGGAAACCAAAAACTTAATGGATCATCTCAAGCAACTGGAAAAGGAAGAACATTCCAACCCCAAACCCAGCAGAAGAAAAGAAATAACCAAAATTAGGGCACAATTAAATGAAATTGAAAACAAAAGAATCATTCATAAGATCAATGAAACAAAAAGTTGTCTTTTTGAAAAGATTAACAAAATTGATAAACCTTTGGCTAACGTAACCAGAAATAGAAGAGATTTTAACCAGTAAAATCTCCAATATCATCTATCAGAAACGATAAAGGAGAAATAACAACAGACACTTCAGAAATTCAAAAAAATTCTCAATGATTACTACAAAAATCTCTATTCCCACAAATATGAAAACCTGAAGGAAATGGACCAATATCTGGAAGCATACCACCTTCCTAGACTCAACCAGAAAGAATTAGAAATGTTGAATAGACCTATATCAATCACTGAAATAGCATCAACAACACGAAATCTCCCAAAAAAGCAAAGTACGGGACCAGATGGCTTCACATCCGAATTCTATCAAACCTTTCAAGAGGAACTAGTACCTATATTATACAACCCCTTTTCCAAAGCATGGAAAAAGAAGGAATACTTCCCAACACATTCTATGAAGCAAATATCACCCTGATACTCAAACCAGGAAAGGATCTAACAAAGAAAGAAAATTATAGACCAATATCATTAATGAATATCAATGCAAAAATATTCAGTAAGATCTTACCAAACAGAATTCAATAACACATCAAAAAAATTATACACCATGATCAAGTTGGTTTTATTCCAGGGTTACAGGGTTGGCTCAACATACACAAATCTATAAATATAATACATCACATCAATAAAATAAAAAACAAAGACCATATGATTTTCTCAATTGATGCAGAAAAAGCCTTTGATAATATCCAGCATCCTTTCATGATCAGAACACTTAAGAAAATAGGCATAGAAGGGACATTTCTTAAACTGATAGAGACCATCTACAGCAAACCCACGCCCAATATTATATTGAATCGTATAAAATTGAAAACATTTCCACTCAGATCAGGGACGAGGCAAGGATGCCCACTGTCTCCACTGATATTCAACATAGTAATGGAAGTCTTAGCCATCACCATCAGGCTACAGAAGGTGATTAAGGGTATCCAAATAGGGTCAGAGGAGATCAAACTCTCACTCTTCACTGATGACATGATCTTGTACCTGGAAAATCCCAGGGACTCAACTTTAAAACTCTTAAAAGTGATCAAGGAATACAGCAGCATCTCAGGATATTAAATCAATACTTATAAGTCAGTATCTTTTATATGTCAAAAATAGTAAAGCCGAAAAAAGTCAAGGACTCTATTCCATTCACAGTAGTGCCAAAACATATGAAATATCTGGGAATTTACCTAATAAAGGACGTGAAAGATATTTACAAAGGTGAAAGATCTCTATAAAGGAGTGAAAGATCTCTATGAGGGTGGCACCTGTGGCTCAGTCAGAAAGGCGCCGGTCCCATATACCATGGGTGGTGGGTTCAAACCCAGTCCCGCCAAACTGCAACAAAAAAATAGCTGGGCATTATGGCAGGCGCCTGTGGTCCCAGCTACTTGGGAGGCTGAGGTAAGAGAATTACCTAAGCCCAGGAGTTGGAGGTTGCTGTGAGCTGTGTGACACCACGGCACTCTACCGTGGTTTTTAAAGTTTTCATCGTTACAAAAAAAAAAAAAAAAAAAAAAAAAAGAGAAAGAACTATGAAACTCTGAGAAAAGAAATAGCTAAAGATGTTAACAAATGGAAAAAAATACCATGCTCATGGCTGGGAAGAATCAACATTGTTAAAATGTCCATACTACCCAAAGCAATCTATAGATTTAATGCAATCCCTATTAAAGCACCATTGTTATACTTTAAAGAACTTGAAAAAATAGTATTTCTTTTTATATGGAATCAGAAAAAACCTTAAATAGCAAATACATTACTCAGAAATAAGAACAAATCAGGAGGTTTCATGTTATCAGACTTCAGCCTATACTATCAAT
>CAUYON010035148.1:0-16006 GCA_963573935.1 Arctocebus calabarensis
TAAACAATCAAATGCTAAAGTCATATATGCTCTGTAACCAGAAGGATTTTGTAAAAGCTATTTCAATTAAACGCTGAGGTCTTTTACAAATATCTGGGTAATTACCAAAGGTTTGAGATACATAAAAATCAAGAAACAAAATCCTCATGCTGCGCCTGTGTTTCTTAGAAGTGAAAAAACGGACAATAACACAGTCTGTCTAAAAACATTCATAAGTAAGATTACTTAGGAGTGCAAGTCATAGTTGTATAACATGTCTAGTCTGTGATTGATCTTAGAAAAATTGTTCAATGTGTGCTAAATTTTCTGCTATTAACTGAAAAGCTACAATTTTATAATATTATGATTATTATTTCATAATAATCCTCTCAGAAGTTAAAATGAACAAATAATTTTTATTATAAAATACACTATAAAAAACAGAGCTATTAGTTATAGAACTATTAGTTATTTAAAGGTAACTGAGTTTACCTCAAAGAATTGTTCTCTGCTTTTTGTCTACCAAGTTCACTTTCAGTATCCATTGCCTTTCTTGCTAGTGATTTCATTTCTTTTTCCACGGTAGTTATGGTTTCCTTCATCAAAGTCATATTTGACATTTGTTCCATACGTTCATCGTCAAGCTATATAAGTAGAATGACAAGGTTACTGCCATAATTTAAAACCACAGTAATCTTCCTGAAGAAACATAGTCTCTCTGTAAAAACTGTGACGTATGGCAAGATTTACATGATGAGATGATTAGATTAGACCTGACCACTGTGGGAGATTTTATGTGGGCAAGGTATTGTGTAGCAGGACCAAGAACAAACCACTCTGTAGCTTTTCTATAAAGCCTATCACTTCATATCAGTCTACATTTTTCAATCTGGCTCAATTTGACTATAGCATACATACCTTATTTACAAAAGGATTTATTTGTTGTCCAACAGAATAAATTATACATGTAAAATGGAATTACAAAAATAAAAATTATCTTTCTCCTATATAATGCTTTTTAAACTCATTATAACAAAATATCACAGATGAATTTATAAATCTATTCAATTAAAGTTAGTAACAGAAAGTTAAATGCTCTTATTTTTGTTTATATAGTAAAAACATTTTCATATGTATTTTAAATCCTTGATTAGCAAAAGGGTGATGCTTCACCTTTAAACTCAGTTTAAATATATTTTGTTCATTAATTTTTATTTCATTGTAATTATCTCTGTCCTGTTTACTCCTTAGGTAAAAAATGTTATCTCTAACAAAATAGGGAAATGACAAAGTTGCTAAAATCTCTGAGAATGAAATCCTAAAGGTTTTTTTTTAAAGCATACCCTTTGCAATCTAATACACAAAACCTTTACTCTTGTTTCTAGAATGAAATAAGCTAGTGAAAAAGTGAAAATTTACACAATACTACCTCAAGTATTTTAAGACTATACACACTCTCTTAGAAAAATAAAAGAACTCTGAACACAGTAGAAGGGAAAGAAAAAGGAAAGTCACTGAGACTAAGAGTTTACAGTCAAGTGTGATTTTTACATTGTGAACTGTGCATTCCAGCTCCTCTATCCTCTGCTCTAAATGAGCTTTCTCGTTAAACGCTGTCTCTTGAGCAATCTGTTTAGAAAACACAAACAAAACAAAGTGCTTTCAATGTCACTGCATCTGTGTTTGACATATGTTCATATAGATGAAATTCTGTCCAACCTTTAGTCTTTCCCGCAGACTATCTCGTTCTGTGGTCATTCTTCGTAAATCAGTGAAGGCGACATCTCTTTCAGTCTCCACCCGCCGGAGAATAGCATGTGCTGTTGTTGATTTAGGAGACTTACAGCTTTTCATCATTTCTCTTCGAAGTCGGGCAATTTCTTCCTGTGCCTGTTGTTATATAAGCACATAGAAATTTTTTAAAACAAGCTTTAAAAACAAATAAATATGGCTCTCTTATATCCAGCCAGCTAAAATGTAAACCTATATTAATATGTATGCTGCAGGGTAATGGTATAATTTTTATTTTAAAATGAGTTTATACAAATAAATGCAAATAAATGTATTTAAATAAATGTTCATGTTCCAATATCTTTGAAAAGAATAAGATAAACGAAATTTGAAGGAAATCACTGAAACAGAGAATGTTTTGCTAAGAAATACAGGTATACCTGGCATATTCCATTTATCCATTCTACAATATAAATTCCAATTCAGCACAATTCAGGTAGAGTACTGGTTTCCTGAATATTGTCACATATTTTCAGTCTTTTTTCATATAAATGTAATATATACCATTTCCATATCCTGACTGCTTTTTACTCTCATAGAAAAGCCTACCAATGCTTACTCATAATTCAAAATACTCTCTGCACTCATGTTTAACCATCTTTGGGTTCCACATCTATTCCACATCTGCAGATGATTTTATACCCTACTTCACTACATAAGTCTCTTTATCTTCCTTCCTCTTGATTTTGATTGCTGTCTATTCAGCAAGTCCCCAATTCTCAGAGGAAGATATATTACTTCCTAATTTCCATAGCTAAGCCTTCACCAGAACCCCAAAACTTACCTTCTTTTTTTTTTTTTTTAATGGGTGTGGAAGAAAGAATACTAAGCTGAAAGAGATCAGACATGACAACACCCCATTGGTCCTGAGTAGGAGACTAAGGCAGAGGTCCCCAAGAGAGTGAGGCCACCCTTAGAAACAGAGGGAAGAAGCAAGGATGGGGCTCAGTGAGACTGACCAGAGGGTAGAAGGAGGCCACAGGTATTCAGGGCACTGGCCACATTGACCAAGAAGGCCACTCCTGTCCCCCTGCATGATGCAGTCACCAGACGCAGCACAACAACAACAGTGACACTTGCCACAGCTCTAGCGCATTTTCTTTTTTCTTTTTTTTTAGTTTTTATTAAATAAAAATAAATTTTTATTAATAGCTTTTATTTTACAAGTTTTAGGTTCATGATAAAAATTAAGCAGAAATTATACAGATCTTCCATATGTCCACTGCCCCCACCCATTTACAACCTCCTCCACTATCAATATTCCCCCACATAATTGTACTTATCTTACAATCAATAAAACTATATTGAGACATCACTATTATAAGTCCACAGTATACATTATGTTCACTTTTGATGTTGTACATTCAATGAGTTTTGCCAAATGCAAAATGACATATATCCACCATTATAGTGTCATAAACAATGGTTTCATTGCTCCCAAAATACTCTGTGCTTTACTATTACCAGCACTCACTTCACCACCTCTGTACTTTTGCCTTTCTCAATTATCATACAGTTGCAGCTATATAATTTGTAGACTTTTTCATATTAACTCTTTTTGCTTAGCAGTATGTAATTAAGGTTCCTCTGTGTCTTTTCATAGTTTGATAACTTGTATTTATTTTTTTTCTTTTTGAGACAGAGCCTCAAGCTGTCGCCCTGGATAGAGTGCTGTGGCATCACAGCTCACAGCAACCTCCAATTTCTGGGCTCAAACAATTCTCCTGCCTCCTCCTCCCAAGTAGCTGGGACTACAGGCGCCCGCCTCAACACCGGCCATTTTTTGGTTGCAGCCGTCATTGTTGTTTGGCAGGCCCGGGCTGGATTCGAACCCGCCAGCTCAGGTGTACGTGGCTGGCGCCTTAGCCTGTTGAGCCACAGGCACCGAGCCAACTTGTATATTTTTAACACTGAATAATATTCCATTGCCTAGGTGAATCACAGTTTATCCATTCACCTATTAAAGGACGTCTTTATTTATTTTTTGAGAGTTTAATATCTCACTTTCAATAATGGATAGATAAGTGAGAAAATAAAGGACTTAAATAATAAACCAACTAGATCTGACAGACATATACAGCCCACTCTCCCAAACAACAACACCAAACACATTCTTCTCAATGCCCCTGGGACATTTTCCAGGATAGACCCTATGTTAGGCCATAAATTAAGTCCTAATAGATTTTATTTATTTATTTATTTATTGTAATTTTTTGAACCAGGTTACATTGATTGTATTTGTTAAAGTCCCTCTTATAATTGTGTCCCACCCTCAAAAGGTGTGTTACACACTGTGACCCCCCCTACTCTCCTTCCTTCTCCCTCTCAGCTCTCCCCTTCCCCACCCTCTACTGTGCACTAGGTCATTTTTGTGATGCTTTACTAAGAATAATGTGTTCCATGTCCATCCAGGTTAATACAAAAAAACAGAAAGTCTCCATGGAATATTATTCAGCCATCAAAAAAATGGAGATTTTTGCAGCATTTGTACTAACTTGGATGGAGGTGGAACACATTATTCTTAGTGAAACGCCACAGGAATGGAGAAGTATGAATCCTATGTGTTCAACTTTGATATGAGGACAACTAATGACAATGACACAGTGGGGCATGGGAGAAGGGGAGGGTAGACAGAGAGAGAAGGAGGGAGGGAGTGAGGGAAAGAAAAATAAAGAAAGAAAATAGTGACTTAATTCTCACATAAATTGGATTTAATTTTGACCAAAGTATATTACTTAAACGTTAATTCTTAATTCAAATTGTTAATACATTGTTTAGGATATTGCATCCTCATTTATAAGTGAAATATGTTTGTAATTTCCCTTTATAACAATATATTTTCTCCAATTTTAATATCAGGTGTATCCAGATTAAACAGAATGATTTTGAAGTATTTCTTCTTTTTCTATTGTCTATAAGATTTAGCATGATCTGTTTCTTTAAATTATCTTTTACTTTTATTTATAAATATTAGTTGTCTATTTTTTTGAGATAAAGTCTCACTTTGTCACCTTTAGTACAGTGCTGTGGCGTAGCTAACAGCAACCTCAAACTCTTGGGCTCAAGTGACTCTCTTGTCTCAGCTTCCCAAGTAGCTAGGACTACAGGCGTCTGTTACAACGCCCCGGATATTTTAGACAAAATAGCCACGGTCTTGCTCTGATTCAAGCTGGTCTCGAAAGTGTGAGCTCAGGCAATCTATACGCCTTGCCTCCCAGAGTGCTAGGATTATAGAAGTGAGCCACTGCGCCCAGCCTCCCCAAAGTCTTAATAGTTTCTGCTCACATTAAACCTATCTATTAGGCTTGGCTCCCGTAGTACAGTGGTTACAGCGTCAACCACATGCACCAAAGCTGGTGGGTTCAAACCCAGCCTGGACCGCTAAACAACAATGTCAACTGCAACAACAAAAAATAGCCAATGCTGTGGCAGGCAACTGTAGTCCCAGCTACTTGGGAGGCTGAGGCAAGATAATTGCTTAAGCCCAAGAGTTTGAGGTTGCTGTGAGCTGTGATGCCACAGCACTCTACTGAGGGTGACATAGTAAGATTCTGTCTCAAAAAAAAGTAAATAAATAAAACTATCCATTAAATCCTATGCTTTAAAACAATTAATGTCTTTACCCATAGTATGATATAGTAACTGACTTCCATCTCTTCTCCTATATGGCCAAGGAAAGATTAAGCTATGTTTGCTATATTCTGTTTAAAGCAGTAATGAAATACAATTTTCCTCAAAAGAGTATATGTTAGTACCTAACAACTTGAATTTTAGGTATCTGGGAAAAATTTCACGTACTAGATTCATTTTCCAGAACACCATTAGCTAGTAATACCAAAAAGGGCTGGATTAAGTCTTATTTAGCCAACAAATCCTACAAACCTCAAATTTAAAAAATGAAATGTTTTGTTATAATAATTCTCTAAAAAATAAGCAACTCTAGTAACTCATTTATCTATCTCACCAGGCCAGAAATCTGAAAGTCATACCAGAGTCACCCTTTCCCTAACCTTCACTCAATCATTTACCACAGTTAAATAGCTCTGAAAAATGTTTTTTCTACCACCATTATCCCTTGTCTAAGTATTAAGTCATTAACTAAACTGAACCTGCCTCAAATAATAAGGATCAGATTTGGGGCTGATGTCTAAATATTTAACATCTGGTAATGTACTCTGCCCCTGCAACACTAAAAGGCTGCAAAGACTGCATTTCGATGCAAAATCAAAGAAGAGCTCCTTCAAGCAGAGACTCTTTACCATATCATATTATCACCTGATCGAGGAAGAAGTGCCTCAAGTTATTCTAAAATGCTAGCTTCTCCCACAACTTAGAAGCCTGGTTATATTTTTTTCAATTTTTCTTTTCTTTTCAATTTTTGTAAAGGCTGGGTATCACTCTATTGCCCAGGCTGGAAGGCAGAGGTGTAATTATAGCTCACTGGCATCTCCAACTTCTACCTCCTTTTATATTAACATCTATGGATATGAAACCATTTTAATTTCTTAGAAGAACCAAGGTAGCAAAGACTAACAAAGTAAAAAATATCTGTACAGTCGGGTTTTTTTTTTTTAGACACAGTCTAATTATGTCGCCCTCTGTAGAGTGCCATGGCATCACAGTAACCCCAAACTCTTGGGATCAAGCAATTCTCTTACCTCAGCCTCCCAAGTAGCTGTGACTACAGGTGCCCACCACAATGCCTGGCTATTTTTTTGTTGTTGCAGCTGTCGTCGTTTTAGCTGGCCCCAGCCGGGTTTGAACCCACCAGCCTTGGTCTATGTGGCCAGTAACCTGCCCACTGAGCTACGAGCACCGCCCGTACAGTCTTAATTACAGTACAAATATGGCAATAGAAGAACAAATCCATGTACATATTTATGATTTCTTTCTTTTTTTTTTTTTTTTGAGACAGAGCCTCAAGCCGTCACCCTGGATAGAGTGCTGTGACATCCACAGCTCACAGCAACTTCCAATTCCTGGGCTCAAGCAAGTCTCTTGCCTCCGCCTCCCAAGTAGCTGGGACTATAGGCGCCCGCCACAACACCCGGCCATTTTTTGGTTGCAGTCATCATTGTTGTTTGGCGATCCCGGGCTGGATTCGAACCCGCCAGCTCAGGTGTACGTGGCTGACCCACTGAGCCACAGGCGCTGAGCCTATGATTTCTTTTATATGTTTTTAGTCAGTCAAAAATCTCTAATTTAGCATTCTGCTAACTAAAAATAAAATAAGAATTTAAAAAGCAAGGCAATTACCTGAGGAGAGTCAAAAGGATATCGACTACTAAACTTAAACAGAAGTTGAAATTTTTCCCCTTCATATAAGGTACCTGGTGCACCTTCCATGTCTACAATCCACCTAGAATAGAAAAGAAACAAATTAAAAACTTAAAATAATAATAATAATAAAAAAAAAACTGACATGAGAATGAGAAAAGGGAACACTGGGTATATCCTCTATCCTCTATGCCAGGCACTGGGACAAGAATAGTTCACATGAAATAGCAAGTACACTTCATCCTCCCTACAACTCTCAGGGTGGGTATTAACACATCTAATCTTTCCCCTCTCTGATGCTCAGGGATTGAATAACTAGATCAAAGTCAGATATCAGACTGCTAGCAAAGGACAGGGCCAAATTTTGACCCAGATCTGAAGAAACAAACAAAAAAATAAAATATAACACCTATGGTGCATCTTAGAAGGGTACAGGTGAAACTTACTAAATGCAGAATATAAATGTCTTAACACAGTAACTAAAAAAATGCCATGAAGGCTATGTTAAACAGTTTGATAAAAATATTTCAGATTGTATGTGAAACCAGCACATTGTACTCTGTGATTGCATTAATGTACACAGCTATGATTTAATAAAAATAATAATAATAATAATAAAATAACATGGGTTCAGCGCCTATGGCACCAGCCACATACATCAGAGGTGTTGGGTTCAAACCCAGCCCTGGCCTGCCAAACAACAAGGACAACTACGACCAAAAAATAGCCAGGCATTGTGGTGGGCACCTATAGTCCCAGTTACTTAGGAGGCTAAGGCAAAAGAATCGCTTAAAGCCAAGAGTTTGAGGTTGCTGTGAGCTGTGATCACCACTGCACTCTACTGATGGTAACATAGTGAGACTCTGTCTCAAAAAAAATAAATAAATAAAAATAAAAACCTAAACTCAGGTGTGTTGACGCCAAAGTCTGTATCTTCCTCTTCAATTTATGCTATCTTCTTTTTTCTGGTATCAATGGTAGAAGCAATGGGGGAAATAGGTATCAACAATCTATTTTCTCATCAATATTTTAGAGAAGACTAAACAGAGAAAAGGAAACTAAGCTAACATCAGTCTGCTAATACTGATGGTTAAGCTAAGTTCTATGTGCTTCCCTTTATCTTTTAGAAGTACCCTTTATCTCTCACTGTTTCCATTGTTTAATAAAGCCCAAAACAGATGTTTATAACATCTAAGCAAGCTTATTTTGTTTTCATATTTAATAAATCATGAATATAGTCTGTTTTTATTTCTAGTCTGTATACTATCTCATTATTTTCTTTAAAAGAATAGGGGGAAAAATAGTGAATAATGATGGGCACCCTTTAGAAGCAAAAGTGAACTGAGATCAGTAAGTTCCTAATTACAGTTCTGTCACTTGTAATTATTGTACACCTTTAAGGCCAATTCCTTTTGCCTTATCCTTTCTTTTATTTTAAATACAAGAAAACAGGGCCTCGCATGATGGCTCAAGCCTGTAATCCTAGCACTCTGGGAAGCCAAGGCGGGTGGATTGCTTGAGCTCACGAGTTTGATACCAGCCTGAGCAAGAGCAGGAACCCCTTCTCTTAAATAGTCAAGTGTTGTGGCAGGTGCCTAGTAGTTACTCAGGAGGCTGAGGCAAGAGAATCACTTGAGCCCAGGAGTTTGAGGTTGCTATGAGCTGTGATGCCACAGCACTCTACCCAGGGTGAATAAGTGAGACTCTGTCTCAAAGAAAGAAAGAGGTTTGGCATCTGTGGCTTGACGGGCTAAGGCGCCAGCCACGTACACCTGAGCTAGCGGGTTCGAATCCAGCCCAGGCTTGCCAAACAATAATGACAGCTGCAACCAAAAAATGGCCAGGGCTCGGTGCCTGTGGCTCAACGGGCTAAGGCGCCAGCCACGTACACCTGAGCTGGCGGGTTCGAATCCAGCCCAGACCCGCCAAACAACAATGATGGCTGCAACCAAAAAAAAAAAAATGGCCAGGCGTTGGGGCAGGCGCCTGTAGTCCCAGCTACTTGGGAGGTGGAGGCAAGAGACTCGCTTAATCCCAGGAATTGAAGGTTGCTGTGAGCTATAATTCCACAGCACTCTATCCAGGGTGACAGTTTGAGGCTCTGCCTCAAAAAAAAAAAAAAAAACAGCAGGACGTGTGGTGAATGCCTGTATTCCCAGCTACTCTGGAGGCTGAGGCAAGAGAATCAGCCTGAGTTTGAGGTTGCTGTGAGCTATGACATCATAGCACTCTACCAAGGGCGACAAAGTAAGACTCTGTCTCAAAAAAATAAAAAATATGGCCGGGCGTTGTGGCGGGTGCCTGTAATCCCAGCTACTTGGGAGGCTGAGGCAGGAGAAATCACTTGAGCCCAGGAATTGGAGGTTGCTATGAGCTATGATGTCATAGCACTCTATCCAGGGTGACAGCTTGAGGCTCTGTCTCAAAAATAAAATAAAATAAAAGCAGACATCCTTAAAAAAAATAAATAAATAAAAGAAAGAAAGAAATACAGGAAAACAATATTGCGATTCTAGTCATCACCATACATGCAATGGACTTAGGAATATGTAAGATATGTGCCTATTCTCTGAAAGAAATCAGCTAAAGTATACAGACCCTTAATAGCATGGCTAGTGATTTTCAGAATACATGCTATGTACCAAACATGGTAATAGAAAAAAATACAACCACAGACCCAAGAGATAATATTTTATAGTGAGATTAGACAGTTATACATCTAGTTAGAACTGGAGTTAGATATACTAGCTGTGCAAATAAGCTATTTTACCTCTCCTTTTTTTTTTTTGTTTTTGGCCGCGGGTGGGTTTGAACCCACCACCATCAGTATATGGAGCCGGTACCATACTCCTTTGAGCCACAGGCACCGCTGCCCTTACCTCTCTAATTTTAACTACTTCAATAAAGAGCTGCTAAAAAGATAAAAGACACTATAAACACACAAAACCTAGGGCATTCCAGACTCAGAGCCAGTACAAGGAGATATTAAATACAATGCAAATGCTGTATACAAAACAACAAAAAAACTATTCTCTTTGTAAACTAGGAGGTCTTTTTAGCCTTCAAAATTCCTTTCTCTTTCCCCAACATCTAGCAGGTATGGTGATATTCCAAGGAGAATCAGTACTCTTTCATTATGTTTATATGTTAATTTTTAAAACATACAATCAATCATAAATTCACAAGCACAGCTTTTAAATAAGAACTGAACAAGTATCTTATTAATCCTTGCAATATCTGTAAGATAATAGGTAATCTTATGTAATATCTTTTTTCTATATCTCTGTTCCTTCATTGTGTTATGGATATATGTTTACAGAGTTTGGTATTTGTGTTTTTAAACTCTAACACATGCCATCAGACTGTCTTCCAGAAAGCTTCTTAACGTACTTTCATTGTCCTTTTTTATGCATTTTCTATACCCATATCTACATTCCATATAATCGTATTTAAACAATTTGATCCTTTAAAAAACTAATATTTTTATGTCCTGAAAGATAGTCCAAATATCAAAAAAAAAAAAAAGAGCCATGGAAGTTTTACAAGTTTTTGGCCAGGGCCAGGTTTGAACCCGCCACCTCCAGTACATGGGGCCTGGCGTCCTACTCCTTTGAACCACAGGTGCCACCCTCCATGGTTCATTTTTAATAAATGATTCTAAAAAAAAAGAATTCTTGCCTGACTAGTATCTCTAAATGACAATCTTTATCCTGCAACAAAAATAATCATTCCTGTATTGGTTTTAATGTGTGGCATAACTACTTGACAATCTATAAAAATGTTTCTTTTTTTTTTTTTTTTGTGGAGACAGAGTCTCACTCGATCGCCCTTGGTAGAGTGCCATGGCGTCACACTGCTCACAGCAACCTCCAACTCCTGGCCCTAGGCGATTCTCTTGCCTCAGCCTCCCGAGCAGCTGGGACTACAGGCGCCCGCCACAACGCCCGGCTATTTTTCTGTTTTGCAGTTCGGCCGAGGCTGGGTTTGAACCCGCCACCTTCGGCACATGGGACTGACGCCCTACTCGCTGAGCCACAGGCGCTGCCCTATAAAAATGTTTCTAATTGATAGTCCTTTTAACTATTTATAAATCATGGTGTTGGATGTTTTCCCCAACCTATCCAAAAAAGGAAAGGTTGAAAGAGGAAGCAATATCATTATTAGCAATTTCCTTGAGAACACAGGGCTAGCTGATATGATATTTTGAGGAAGGGAGCGAGGAAGCAGATGAAAATGTTATACAGTAAGTCAGACAGTCCCATTATGTTTAATTACACAGAACAAATGCCATACACTCTGTGTGTTCCATTTATGGTCGTTTTAGAAGAGTAGTTTCAAATTTTGATATAAATAAAAAGCCAACTGACAACTCAGCAATGTTTCAAAAACATTGTTATAGAGATAAAGATTTATAAGACATTTTCTCCTATTTGAGGAAGTTACTCAAATGTCAAAGTTGAGGGTAATCAAAATTGTTTCTTCTGGGTGGCGCCTGTGGCTCATTAAGGTGCTGGCCCCATATGCTGGAGGTGGTGGGTTCAAACCCATCCCCGGCCAAAAACTGCAAAAAAAAAAAAACTGTTTCTTTTGAAAAGGAAAGTTACTTGAATTTTGATCACTTCTACTCCCTGGATCTGGAATACATTAATATTTTACTTACCAACCTGTCCTACAAGTTGGTTTATGGTAAACTTATATCTTACTGGCTTCTTCCCCTTTTATGTTTTTTGAGATTTTCCTTTTAATGGAGGACCGATCATTTTAAATTTCCTGGTCGGGCACGGTGGCTCATGTGTAATCCTAGAACACTGGGAGGCCGATGCAGGTGAATTGTTTTGAGCTCATGAGTTCAAAAGCAAGACCCCCATCTCTACTAAAAAGAGAAAAACTGAAGCAAGAGGATTGCTCGAGCCCAAGTTTGACATTGCTGTGAACTATGACACCATGGCACTCTACCCAGGGTGACCTGACACTCTGTCTTAAAAATATAAATAAATAGGGTGGTGCTGTGGCTCAGTGGGTAGGGCGCCAGCCCCAAATACCGAGGGTGGCGGGTTCAAACCCGACCCCAGTCAAATTGCAACAAAAAAATAACTGGGCGTTGTGGTGGGTGCCTGTAGTCCCAGCTACTTGGGAGGCTGAGGCAAGAGAATCACCTAAGTCTAGGAGTTGGAGGTTGCTGTGAGCTGTCTCTACAAAATAATAATAATAATAATAATAAATAATAAATAAATAAATAGGCTTGGCACCCACAGCACAATGGTTATGGCGCCAGCCACATATACCAAGGGTGGCGGGTTCCAACCCAGCCCAGGTCAACTAAACAACTGCAACAAAAAAATAGTTGGGCATTGTGGCGGGCACCGATAGTCCCAGCCACTTGGGATGTTCATTTAAGGGAGGGGGTCCTTATCTCTTCGCTTTTTGATATCCTATATGGGAAGGACCTGCTGCTCCACTCCCAAAGAAGAAATTGAATTCCAATATTTCTGTGTCTTCATTCTACCTCTAACTTTTTTATCCTCCTGGAAAAGCTTCTTACCTATTTTATGAGATTGCTGAGAGTCAGAATTTCATTTAGTTATCCTTCTGTATGAAATGCAATTAATGTGCTTAGTGGATAGAGATGGAATATCTCTTCACTATTATTCTCTTCAAAGCCATAAATGAT
Organism: Arctocebus calabarensis; assembly: GCA_963573935.1. Taxonomy (NCBI): domain Eukaryota; kingdom Metazoa; phylum Chordata; class Mammalia; order Primates; family Lorisidae; genus Arctocebus; species Arctocebus calabarensis. The sequence continues at coordinate 12,719 of CAUYON010035148.1, forward strand.
TTTCTGAAAACTTGATGGATAACCTCATATCAAACTACTCTATTATCAATAAGAATCATTCATATACAACATTGGGCAAAAATGTTTAAATGCTGCCCTGTCATGCAAAAAACTTTTAAAAACTTACTACTCATATGGTTAAAAAAAAAAAAGCTGTATAAATTACATACCAATGTGTATAATGATACAAAAATGTAAACCAAAACTTACTCTTTATATAAGTACATACAATAAAATGTTTGCTGTATTTACCTCTTGCTAGAAGGGTATAAAATATGAGAATAATTTTATATTTTTAAAAAGTATACATTCGGCTCGGCACCTGAGTCTCAACGGGCTAAGGCACCAGCCATGTACACCTGAGCTGGCGGGTTCGAATCCGGCCAGGGCCCGCCAAACAACAATGACAGCTGCAACCAAAAAATGGCCGGGCATTGTGGCGGGCGCCTGTAGTCCCAGGAGGCAGGAGACTCGCTTGAGCCCAGGAATTGGAGGTTGCTGTGAGCTGTGATGCCACAGCACTCTATCCAGGGTGACAGCTCGAGGCTCTGTCTCAAAAAAATAAAAAGTATATATTCATACATTATATAAATAGAAAAGGAAAATGTGGCCTTTAAAAATTAAATACTTACTGTGTAATGGAATTCTGAACACTCTTTTCATTTAAAGTCATCCCAGGGGGTGGGTCATTTTGTAAAGCCAATAGTTCTTTTTGTAGTCGTTTCTAGAGAAGAACATCAATAATAATTTGCACTTTTTTCTTTTATGCAACATAATATCCTAGTTATAAATGTTCATACCTTCTTTCACAACCCCTTTATATACTTTATGTATCTAATTCACAAAATTTGAATCATCGGTCCTATAAATCATAATCTGACATCAAAATATTTCAACACTAAAGCTTTGGGATAACTAAACATGTGGAAGGTGTAGTGCCTATAGAGGGCATGGATGTTTAAATCTCTTCCCTCATGCATTGCCCTATGCATCTCTTCATCTGTATGCACTGTAACATCTTTTATAATAGACTAGGTAAATACATCCATGACAGAGACAGTGATGGTAGTCTCAGAAGAGTCTCAAGAGCATAGCCAAATGGACAACTTCCCTGGAGAATCTGCTGGAAGACCAGAGGAGTGAAAAGACTTAAGAAATCTTTTAAAAAGTAATTTAGTGAAGGAAATTTAGTTTGGCTAGCGTATGAAGATTTTTAAGAAAACACAACATAAGAAATAAATGGAGAAAAAGGCCTAGAAAATTTACTGTCTAGTAAGGCTTTACCACAAGTCAATGTGGAGGGTGTCTCAGCCCAGTGAAATGATCCTGGAAGAATCTGATGTTCAAGAAACTCAACGACCAAGGCCGCGTGCAGTGGCTAATGCATGTAATCCCAGCACTTGGGAGGCCGAGGCAAGTAGATTGCCTGAGCTCACTGGTTCGAGAACTGCCTGAGCTAGAGCGAGACCCCATCTGTAAAAAATAGCCGGGCATTGTGGCAGGCATCTGTAGTCCCATCTACATGGGAGGCTGAGGCAAAAGGACTGCTCTCATGAAGCTATAGCTACAGCCACTTCTTGAAGTCTGACTTTTTTTAAAATCACAAGTGAACCATGAAAGAGGAAGATCAGCCCAATGTTAAAACTACAACTAAAAGACTTCTAAAATTTAAAATACACACAACCTCCATGAGAACCAGAACTGGCAGCTTTAAGAAGCAAAGGAACTAGGCAGCGCCTACGGCTCTGTGAATAGGGCACCCACTCCATATATCGAGAGTGGCAGGTTCAAACCCGGCCCCAGCCAAACTGTAACAAGAAGCAAAGGAACTTACTCTCAGAACTGTTGAAGAACTGATATAAGAGCTCTATTATTTCCAATAACTGAAATGTACAAAACCCTTCAGTGACATATGTGTGTTTTATCAACTGCTTGACACGTTTTGTATGACAATCTTATACTAAAAAAACATAAGTTTTGGTTCATAAGTCAAACACATTTTCAATACCGGAAAAAAAAATTGTCAGTGTTCATTGATACTGTAAAACAGATTGAAGAGCAGCCAATTATCTATAAAACATCAACTTTTTTACAACTTCATAGCTATACCAGTGAGGTTATACATTGAATATCCCTTATCTGAAATGCTTCAGATATCAGGTGTCTGGATTTTTTCAGTGTTACTGATTGAGCATACCAAATCTGAAAATATAAAAATCTAAAATGTTCCAATAAACACTTCCTTTGAGTGTCATGTCCCTGTTCAGAAGGCTTTGGATTCTGGAACACTATAGATTTCAGGTTGTCAGACTTGAGATGCACAACCTATATGCAGTCTTAACAGCCTAGACTAAAAGCGCTCAAAATGCAGTCTTAGCCTAGATTAAAAGTACTCAGAAGTTTTAGCAGTACTTTAGCAGTGTTTCCCTTATTGCTTTCTAATTATGAAAACCACGGTTCTCCACAATCATTAAAGAATATGTCATTTCACACAGACAAGCCTCCCACAAGCAGCTATAAAAGTAACCCTTTATGGGCTCGGCGCCTGTGGCTCAACGGGCTAAAGCGCCAGCCACGTACACCTGAGCTGGTAGGTTTGAATCCAGCCTGGGCCTGCCAAACAACAATGAGGCTACAACCAAAAAATGGCCAGGCGTTGTGGTGGGTGCCTGTAGTCCCAGCTACTTGGGAGGCGGAGGCAAGAGACTCGCTTGAGCCCAAGAGTTGGAGGTTGCTATGAGCTGTGATGCCACAGCACTCTACCCAAGGTGACAGTTTGAGGCTCTGTCTCCAAAAAAAAAAAGTAACCCTTTATGCAAAAAAAAAGTTTTGAAAAATTTTTAAGGAATTTTAAGTTACAATCTACTGACTTTATTTTCTTAAATAGCACATCTACACATAACTCAATCTTTCAAGGTCATTGATATGATTATTTGTAGTACAACATAACACAATATGTCAGGGCCTGAGGTACATAAGGTTTTCTTCCCATATACCAAATGTCCTAAAATGGCTATGTATTTTGTACTCTTTTTTTTCTTTTGAGACAGAGCCTCAAAGCTGTCACCCTGGATAGAGTGCTGTGGCATCACAGCTCATAGCAACCTCCAATTCCTGGACTCAAGCGAGTCTCCTGCCTCCGCCTCCCAAGTAGCTGGGACCACAGGCGCCCGCCACAACGCCCCGGCCATTTTTTGGTTGCAGCCGTGGTTGTTTGGCGGGCCCGGGCTGGATTTGAACCCGCCAGCTCAGGTATACGTGGCTGGTGCCTTAGCCCGTTGAGCCACA
>CAUYON010035149.1:0-38128 GCA_963573935.1 Arctocebus calabarensis
GCCTGTAGTCCCAGCTACTTGGGAGGCAGAGGCAGGAGACTCGCTTGAGCCCAGGAATTGGAGGTTGCTGTGAGCTGTGATGCCTCAGCACTCTATCCAGGGTGACAGCTTGAGGCTCTGTCTCAAAAAAAAAAAAAAAAAAAAGAGTCATTCTGCCAAACTTTTGCCCATGAGAGAAGTGAAGTGTACATCCCAGACTGAAAAATGTTCACACATACACATATCTGCCAAAGAACTTGTATCTAGAATGTGCGAAGAACTCCTACCAACCACAAGTAAAAGATAAACAACCCATCTTTTAGAAATATCCCCAAAAGAAGATGTATTAATGACCAATAAACCCAGGAAACTTGCCTAACCTCACTAAGTATCAGAGAAAATACATTTAAAACACAATGAGATACTATTTCATACCCACTCGAATGGTTCAGATGAAAAACGATTGACAATAATCAAATGTTGGCGAGGATGTGGAGCAACTAGAACTCTCAAATGGAGAGTTGCAAAATGGAGCAACCGGTATGGGGAACTTTTTGACAGTTTCTTATTCAGTTAAACATATACTTACCCTGTGAACCAACAAATCAATTAATCCCTAGGTATTTTCCCCTCCAAAAAAGATCTATTTATAAATTGGTTTTTCTATCCATCCATTTCTCATCTATCTTCCTGCTTCCACAAAAATACTTTTAAAAATCTGGCTAGCTATTCTATTCCTAATACCCCCAAACTAGAAACATTGGAAATACCCACCAACAGAACAGAGTCATATTTTGCGGCTTAGCCATCCAGTGGAGTGTTGCTCAGTGATTAAAAAAAAATAGAATGACTATCAATCCATACAACATAAGTGAGTCTCAAAACAGTTATATTGAAGGAAAGGAATCATTAACAAAAGAGTAATAGACATGATTCTATTTATATGAAGTTCAAGAACAGGTATAATTAATAAATGATGACACACATCAAAAATTAATAAATGGTGAAACACACATCAAAAATTAATAATGGTGACGCACATCAGAAGGTTTGCTTATGAGGGGGTGACCAGAAAATGCAAAAAAGAACTTTACGAGGTGATTGAAATATAATAAACCTTATACCAGCGTACACATTTATCAAAGCTCAAAGAATTATATACTTAAGAACTCTGCATTTTACTCTTAAGTAAATTCTACTCCAATAAAAATATAAAATAATCTTTACAAAATATGTGTAGTCTAAGCCCATGGTTTAAGTAGCCACTGTTTTCAATGAGATACTTCGATCTCAAATGAACAGGGTGGGTTTTATTTTTTAACCTATTTTATTTTGTTTAGAAAAGTAATAAATACATGTGTTCATCTGCTCTGGCTGCCATAAGAAAATACAGTAAACCACATGGCTTGAACAACAGAAATTTGTTTTCTCAGTTCTGAAGCCTGGACTTCTAAGGTCAAGGTGCTGGTGTGGTTGGATTCTGGGGAGAGCCCCCTTCCTGGCTTGCAGGTGGCGACTTTCCTGCTGAATCCCCACCAGGCAGAGGGCAGGGGAGAGATCGTTCTGGTGTGTCTTCTTATAAGAGCTCTACTTCCATCCTGAGGGTCCCACCCTTGAGACCTCATCTAACCCTAATTACCTCCCAAAGTCCTCATCTCCAAATACCATCACTTTGGGGCTTAGGTCTTCAACATATGGATTTGGTAGGGGGATACATTTCAGTCCACGGTGATATGCATTCTAGAAAATTTCAAAAATATAAATAAGAGGAAAGAAAAAGAAAAAAAATGACACGTTCTTGTATTTGCCAAAACATAGTCATTGTTACCATTTTGATTTATTTTATAGCCAAAAGTTTTGTTGCTTCAATTTCTACCTAGCTGTAGTCATGCTGTACCAATAATTTTGTGACATGATCTTTTTCATTTACTAGAACAACATGATCTTTTTTCTGTTACTAAAAATTCTTCCTCAGTATGCTTTTTTAATAGCCACAAAGGTTCGTTGAGTAACTGTGCTGTAGTTTATTTATCCGCTATCCTGTGGTTAAATGTTAAGATACTGCCGACTATTTTGCTAGTATAAATTATGCTATGATAAACGTATTTGTACATAATGCTTTTTCTGCAACTTAGATTCTTTCCTTGGGGTAGAATTCTCAAAAATGGGAATTTTAGGTTAAAAGGACTTTGCCTAACAATTGCAATCAGTGTAACCTGGTTTCTTGTACCCTCAATAAATCCCTAAAATTTAAAAAAAAGGGGGGGTATGCTCTTAATACATGTTGCCAAATTCCTTTCCAAAAGGTTGTCCCGATGTACCTTGCCACCAGTGGCAGGGCAGGGAGGGGAAAATGCCTAGGGGGTAATTTGTTTTAAGGGGAGGAGGTCGTGTCTGTTCATGTGTTGGTTGACTTCTTTCCAGGCGGACAGCAAAGGCAGCTGAAGCTGACTTCTGGCTGTGCGGAATTCCCCTGGCTCTTCTGGCCCAAAGTCCTGCCACTTCTACCTAGCAGCCTGTGTCCTGGGCCCCACCAAGATCCGTGTGAGTAGGAACAAGCCATCCCATCAGCAGCCATGAATTTCCTCCGGCGGCGTCTCTCCGACAGCAGCTTCGTGACCAACCTGCCCAATGGCTACATGCCGGACTCGCAGCGCCCAGACAGCTCCACCAGCTCCCCGGCCTCCCCGGCCATGGAGAGGAGGCACCCACAGCCCCTGGCCGCCTCCTTCTCCTCGCCGGGATCCAGCCTGTTTAGCTCGCTCTCCAGCGCCATGAAGCAGACCCCGCAGGCCCCCTCGGGGATCATGGAACCTCTGGGCCCCTCCACACCTGTTGTTCAGAAACCCAGGATCCTGTTGGTGATTGACGATGCGCACACAGACTGGTAAGCAGGAATCCGCCCGCACGGCCAGCTCCGAGGGCAAGAGGGGACATGGGGCTTATTTCATGTCTTTGGGTGGGGAGGGAGAGCTGACAAGAGGCCCAGGTGGTTTCAAAGACTGTCCAGAGAGAAGGACACCAACGGGGACCGAATGACTGTCACTGCCAGGCTGCTCAGACCTGTGTGGAGCCAGTCTCTTCTAAGGGCTTCACGTTTATAGGTTCTCGGCTCCTCACCTGCAAATCAAAAATCCAGAACATTCTGGAAATTAGAAAATGTTTCATAATCTTTGGGCAGGAGTGAGGGGGAAACAGAGTGATGACCCAATATCCCAATGGGGTCCAGAAATTGTGTGCACCCTTCTTTTAGAGGGGAGGGGGAGATGAGGATGAGGAATATAGACAATTCTGTCTGGGATCAATAAATGTTTGCTAGGGAGGGTGAATGAGTGGGGGAAACGCAGACTTGTAAATTAACCCGAGAGATGGCTATTATATTTAAAATGATTTGGCCAGGTCTGGTTGCATTCTTGATCTTTTTTTCTGCAATATATTGAGATAATGAGGAGGGAAGGGGAGGGGAGGGGAGGGGAGGGGAGGAAGGGAAAGGAAGGGAAGGGAAGGGCAGGGCCAAAAGTGTTCTTCTGATGGGTCCATCTGGTTATCCAGATAGAAGGAGAGCCCCCTTCCAAGGGCCTATTGATCTTTAATTCACAATACTCTTTACACCAAGGAGTCATATTGTGGGGAAGAAATTTCCTGAGCTCCTTTAGCAGCAATGTGAGGGTTTGATAGTCTGAATCACACATGCAGTGTGCTGGTTCAAGTGACTTATTGAAACCATCACGATGTATTTCATACGGAGTGTGGCTCAGAGACCACTGGGGATATTACATGGTATGTACACCATGTCACCTTTTCAAAAATAAGAGAGGTCTTAAATCCAAAATACCTGCCGGATTAGCCATTGTCAGCCTCAGCCACCCTCCCGCCATAAAATGAGATTGTTATGAGGGTAAAAGAAACTAAGACATTCCCACGGGCCTTATCCCAAACCCTTGGGACCAGAGTGCCTCAGTGTGCCTCCCAGCTCTTCCACATACTGGCATTCTGGCTCCACAGCCTGTCCTGTGAACCCCAAAGGTGACCTAATGTCCAGCCCGTTGTCAGGCGGTGCCCCTGGGTGGTGAGCTCCCGGGGGCAGAGGCCTGACGCTGTGTCAAGATCACTGCAGCCATCACTCACCACGTTGCTACTAAGCCGGACGCAGTGCCAGGCGCAGCTTAAAGTGAACAGCTGTGGAAGTGGACAGTTCCCTTTGTACGTAAGTGGGGCTGCAGGAGTTTAGGTCTCTACCCAGCTTTTTGGTACTGGGAGGTGATAAACATCGTCCGTGCAGTTGGGGACATAGAATTTGCAGTTCAGGGGGTTGGCGCAAATGTGGGAACAGGGACGCACTGCATCCGGGGCAGGGGAATACATGGACGGGAACTGGAGCAGCTGACAGTGGACAGTGACCACACGGCGGCCGCACCGTGGGCAGCCAGTGCCATGTGTTCAGCGAAGGGATGGACACGTCCAGTCACTAAGCGTTCAGATCTTCTGCTGTTCTCACGTGCACGTGAGCAGCCACACCCTGCCCTTGAGAAGTTTACCGGGGTTGGGAATCATTTTGGCCACCCTTTGGAGTGGGAGTTATTCATGGTTGGTCTTGCGGGCTCAATGCACAGTCACCAGTGAAGCACAGATGTCAGTCTTCACTTTCCTGATGACTAATTGCCTCTTCTTAACGATGGTGGTCATGTGAATCACCTCTGTTCCGATCCGTTCTCAGTCATCTTCGGCGTTACTGCTTGCTTGAAGGTGCTTACCACGAAGTCTTGTTTATCTCTGCTTATGAGTGTATGTAAAGCTACACATTTAGTTTCTGAGCGTAGGGGTTCCTATCTGCCGGGGTGTTGCTTGTGGGTGCCCTTCCTCCTACATTGCCCCCGTCTGCCTGCCTGGTCGTCAGAATGGCTACGTGGACCTTGAAGTCTTCCACCTTTGGTCCATCCAACATTGACCTTGATTCTGAGTGTTCTCCATTGGAGGGGTTATCCCTGGCTCAGCTCTTTTTCAGGAAAGTTACTTTTTGTTCGGAGGTTGACCTTAATAAATGGCAGGATGGTGAAGGCCATCTGGCTTCTAATCCCGTCTCCACCCTGAAAAGGGCATGTGACCGTTACAAGTTATTGCACCTGAATGAGAATGATAACAGTACCCATCTCGTAGAGTTAGTCCGTGAGTAAGTAGGGTTGGCGTCTGAGCTAGTTTGCAAGCACCCGGATGTGCCTGGTAAATGGACAGTGCAGTGGAAGCGTGTGTTAAAATGTGACTACTGCCCATTATGGTGAGCCATCCTGGGCAGCGTTAATCATCTGGCCTGCTGAATATCTTCACGCCAAATGTTGGGCACTCTGAATAAGGGTTTATTCCACGGTGCTGTTAGTTCCCGTGGTATTGGTCAGTCTTTCCTGGGAGATAAGGTTGGGTTTTGTTCATCCCTGCCCCCCAGTGCCCATGTGGTGTGCAGGAGCGGAGGGACTCACGTGTAGTGAGTGTCCTCAGTGAAGCAGCGTCACTTTGGGATTCAGGCCTGGGAAGGGAGGACCACTGTGAGTTGCAGGCTGTGTGCACTGGCGGGGGACGTGACTTTGACCAGAGAGGTTTCTCCCCATCTATTTCAATCAGACGCCTTACGCTCACATTTTGATTAAGCTGTAAGAACAGCAGTTGGTTTATGGTGTTCTTCTTGCCTCTCTGAGGGAGTAAGAAACTGAGACTCATTAACCCACCTGGAAGGTGGCCCTGCATTTGTTGAATGTATGTGACATGGGCTTCTCCTACTGAATTCTGACCTGGATGCTTCACAAACTTCCTATCTGAATCACGGTATGTCCCCGAATTTCCATAAAGTGATGTAGAATCTCAATCCTACCCTGGAGAATTCCTGAATGGTGTCTGTGACCCACCACCGGAGTGGCCAGCAGGTGGCAGGCCAGCCCCACGGGTCTCTGGGCGTCTCTGCCTGGGGTCAGCCCCAGCCCCAGCCCCAGCCCCAGCCCCTCCTGCAGTGTGCCAACTATCTCCAGAGAGGAAGTGGTGAAGGGCAGAGGCCAGGGCTCACATTCCCTTTCTTCCCCTTTGAGATGGTAATGAGGGGGGCGAGAAAGCACAGCCTGGATGGGGGGGAGATTCTCACCCCCACCCTACCAGGCACAGTGCTGCTCCCTTTTCTTTCTTTCTTTCTTTCTTTCTTTCTTTCTTTCTTTCTTTCTTTCTTTCTTTCTTTCTTTCTTTCTTCCTTCCTTCCTTCCTTCCTTCCTTCCTTCCTTCCTTCCTTCCTTCCTTCCTTCCTTCCTTCCTTCCTTCCTTCCTTTTTTCTTTCTTTCTTTTTTTTGAAACAGAGTCTCACTCTGGCACCCTGAGTAGAGTGCCATGGCATTAGTCTAGCTCACAGCAACCTCAAACTCTTGGGCTCAGGTAATCGTCTTGCCTCAGTTTTTCTATTTTTAGTACAGATAGGGTTTCGCTCTTGCTCAGGCTGGTCTCGAACTCCCTAGCTCAAGCGATCCACCTGCCCCAGCCCCCCAGAGTGCTAGGATTAGAGGCCCGAGCCTGGCCCAAATGCTGTATTTTCTTCTTTTCAACATAACGACCTTCAAAGCTCACAGAAATCTTTGTCACAGCTTAGAATTACCAATGTCTCAAACTCTAAAGCTGCTCTTTGCGTGGAGCTTCACTCTTAAGGATTTGAGGACGTCATTTCAATAAAGCACGTTAGCTTATAGTGGATCTTTCACTTACTATTTGAATTTTTGCAAAGTGCAAGTTCTTTGAAAAGTCATAAATACACAACAGTTGGCTCCATCTTTCTCAGGCATGATGCTCTAGTCACCTTTTTAAAGTTTGCACCTCTGAACCAACATCTACCATTTATCTTTAAGGTTCTGAACGTGCTTCCTAAAATCTATGAACTGGAACTGCCCCTGAACTATTAACAATAGAACTCCAAATAGTTTAGCAGCACAAGTTGGGGAGATGAATGTGATCATCTAGAAGGTGCTATGTAAACTGGGGGGAGAATGTTTCTGACTTCTTCTAAAAGGTTGGCGGATCAAGAGAATTAAGGAAAGGACTGGATTTGAAAGAAGGACATGAGCTCCTGAGGGAAAGAGAAATATTTGTTATGAGGCTTTTCCAAAATATTGTTAATAATTTCTTATGCATAATCTAGAATTTGATTTGTATACACAGACAATATGAATATATGATTACCCTCACCTTCTTTTAGAGATATGGTAGTATGGTATACACATTGTTCTGCCATCATTTTGTTCTTTTTACTTAGCAAGATATTTTGAAAATATTTCAATGTCAATATCAAGAAAGCGTTATCATTCCCTTTTACAAGTGTATAGTAGTCTATTTATAAAGCGGGCCTTATTTTTTCTACTAAATTCGAATCCCTATCGATGGAATTGCATTTTCTCCGAATCCTTAGCTTCCATGTGTTTGCAAGTATATCTGTAGGATAAATTCCTAAAAATAGAGTAGCTGGATCAAGGGGTAAATTCATTTGTAATAAGTGTGTTCTATATGCTGCCAAATTGCTCTCCATAGAAGTATGATGATTCCATTACCAACAGCAAGGTCTGAGAATGCCTTTCTCTGTATCGTCACCACACACACTTTAGATTTTTGCTGATCTGATAGATAGAAAAAGGTATTTAAGTTGTCATATTTTGTATTTACATTATTAGTCATGAGATTGCCCATATTTTCTTATTTAAGAGCCCCTTGTTGATGAACCGAACTGTTATATTCTTTGAGCATTTCTTTTTTTTGACATAGTGTAACAGTTTTTAGAATTTGACCTATTGAGAAGTCTTCTCCTGATGGTGTAAAAAATGGAATGCAGAACCCCGTTACATTCAATATGTCACATTGTCGGGTAGAGCTGGTTGAAGTGAGAGGAGCATGGGGTGCCTTTTCAACAGGTACTGGAAAGGTTTTATGCCCACTCTGATGAAAAGTCACTTGAGGAAATATTGTGAAAATGAGACACATAAGAAGATAGCTGAGAATGATATGTGTCCACTCCCTCCAACAACCCAGGCCAGCGTAGCTTCATTCTGGTTTAGGCTCTGTTGCCACTTAGAAACTGCCTATGCCTCTCTGCCCTGATTACAGTGAATAGTTCTGTGTGGGTGGGCTTCTGTGAATACTGACAGCTTCGGGTCAACACAGGCAGATCTCACTCTGTGAGTGCTTCATTTAAAAAAATTTTTTTTTCAACTTTAATAATGTATTTTACTTAACCCAGTATATCCAAAATTTTATTTCAACATGTAAACATGCAATCAATATAAAAAATAGTGAGATATTAGCTGGGTTCACTGGCTCACGCCTGTAATCCTAGCACTGTGGGAGGTCAAGGCAGGAGGATTGCTTAAGCTCAGCCTGACTAAGCAAGAGTGAGACCCTGTCTCTACTAAAAATAGAAAAAAATTAGCTGGGCCTGATGGTGCATGTCTATTGTCCCAGCTACTCAGGAGACTGAGTCAGGGGGGTTTCTGTGGGTCCAAGAGTTACAGGTTGCTGTGAGCTATAACCATGCCATTGCATTCCAGCCTAGGAGACAGAGCAAGACCCTGTCTGGAAAAAAAAGTGAGATATATAGATATTTTACATTCTTGGTTTTTGTAATAAGTCTATAAAATCCAGTGTATATTTTATACTTATAGTCAGTTAGTTAGTTAGTTAGTTAGTTTGTTTGTTTTGAGAGATAGAGTCTTGTCTTGTTGCCCAGGATGGAGGGCAGTGGCACAATCAAAGCTTGCTAAAGTCCCAAATTCCTAGGCTCAAGTGATCCTTCTGCCTCGTTTACCATAGTAGCTGGGACTACAGTGACATGTCACTACTACTAGCTAATTTTATTTTATTTTAATTTTTTAGAGACAAGGTCTCATTATGTTGCTCAGGCTAGTCTCAAACTCCTGGCCTTAAGTGATCCTCCCACCTTAGCCTCCCAAGTAGTGGGAGCCACTATGCCTTGTATTTATAGTGTATCTCAAGCTACATGACCTAGTATCTACCACATTGCATACCACAGTTGCAGGCAATGGAGAACCATTAGCATATTTTTTCAATAACTATACTTTTTAAATATTCTACTTTGAAATTTAGCTTTACAGAGAGTTCTTATATGTCCTTTATTGTGTTTCCCCTAATGTCAACATTTTTACTTTTTCTGTTTTACAACTCTTTTTCTCTTGTTCATCTTTTGGAAGATTTCCTTTATTTTTTCTTTAAAATCTTTTTAATCTTTTAAATCTACATTTTGTTTCATATTCTTATTTCCTTAGAGGTCTTCCTTGTTCTCTGGAGGTCCCTCTTTATAGCATACTGTTCTTATTTCATGGATGTAATATTTTCTTTTATTTTTCTGGAGATATTAATTATGGTCCTTATCTACTACTCCCCATATTATTTCTATAGTTAAAAAAAATCACACTGGGTGATTGTGTGGGGACACAACTTTTTCACTAGGGGTTACCTGTAAATATCTATAGATCTTTTCTCACAGGCCTCTCAGTGTCCCCATAGGGATAATCTTCAATCTCCTGCCTGGGCAATGTAATCCTGTATGGTGTTGTGGGAGATACATGAAAAGGAGCTGAGGGTTTCACCGTTCAGTCTATGGAGTCAGTAAGGTCCTTGACTTATATCTTCAAGTATTCCTGGTGTCCCCAAGTCCAGATCCTGCCTGGTTTAACCTTACCTAGTAATTGGTCTGGGTGGAGTATAAGTTGTCTGTTACCAGCCTTATTCCATGCCGCTGCTTCTGGTGATATTTCTGTTTCTAATTCTTATGCCTTCCCAGGATGTCTGATATCCAGATTAGCTTGCTTCTTGATAGGTACTTTTACTACAGGCTTAGATTTCAACTTTCTTTGACTTGCTAAGTCAGTTACTGCTTAGTTTTTGGCTTTCCATTTTTCTAAGCTGTTTACTTCACTAGTCTTCTTTTGCCTCCCCTCCTGTTCTCTTTGTACATATAGGTTTGTACCCTTTTATTTATTTACTGTCATTGTACTGGGGGTTCAAGAGAAAGTGGAGAAAATATATTTTCTTTTTATGAGACAGAGTCTCACTATGTCGCCCTGGGTAGAGTGCTATGGCATCGCGGCTCACAGCAACCTCAAACTCTTGGGCTTAAGCAATTCTCTTGCCTCAGCCTTCCAAATAGCTGGGACTACAGGCACCTGCCACAATGCCTGGCAATTTTTTGGTTGTCATTGTCATCGTTTGATAGACCCAGGATGAGTTCAAACCCTCTAGCTCTGGTGTACATGGCTGGCGCCTTAGCCACTGAACTACGGGTGCTAAGCCTATATGTGTGTTTTTAAATCATGTTTAGCCATAAGTCTAATGAATATTCAATTGTAAGATTACCCTTATATAAAAATGGTTGCTTTCATTGGCCTGGTATGTTTTCTAACTGCCAGAGGCTCAAAAATGTCTCTTGTTTGAAGTTCAGCATGTTTTGGGGCCCTGAATGCTTAAAATTGCAAACCTGTCCTGGACAGCAGTAACCCAACTGCCTCAAAGTGAATAAGTGAATGATTTTACTCTTGTGGAAGCCTGTGATTTTTCTTTAAAGGTAGAAAAGGACAGAATTATAGCATGTTGGAGATGGAAGAGTACTTACACACCATTGATCACAGGGTTTCCCAAGGTGTGATCTATGGAGCATTGTTCCTCAAGGTTCTCTGAGAGAAAAAGGTTTTGTGGTCAAATAAGTTTAGGAAACTCTCTATAGTGAAGGCCCACTTTGAGATTTCACAGAATATATTTTTTAAGTCTCTAGAAAGTTTGCAGAAACTTCATTTCCAACATATGGCAGACTTTGCTGAGCTGGCACAAAAGGAAGGATATCTGCAGAGGCCAAAAACTAGTTGAAAACAGGAACCCTGAGAAGTAAACTCGCCTTAAAGCTGGCTTTTTCCCTGAGGACTTTTTCTCAGCCCTTGGGATGCTGGGCTCCCCTTCCCCCTTAATAAATGCATTAGGGATGGGAACAAGAGGTGAAACATAGCAACAAGACAGACAGTTTTTATAGGAAATCTCTTGATAAAGCTGGAAACCCAAAGGCCACATCGTTAGTCTGATGGTGAATGATAATTAGTCCTGTAACTTAAAAAAAATCAGTAGTTTAAAATCTTCCTATAATGAGAACAACAGGGTCAGATTACTTAGAGAGTTCAACTAAACACTTAAAGAAGTGATAACTTCAACTTTACAGAAATGATTCTAGAGAAAGTAAAACAAGGAATATACCCCAACTTTTTCTGTGGTACTATTATAACTTGATAAGAAAATCAGGTAAAGATAATGAAAGAAATGAAAATTAAAGGAAAAAGTCACTTACTAACACAGATGCAAAGGTCCTAAATGAAATATTAAATCCAACAAAGTATAGGAAAGATAATTCTTCAGAACAAAGCAGAGGTTACCCTACAAATGTAAGGTCAATTTCATGTTCAAAAATCAATTAACATAATTCACTACATAAACAGAAAATAATATATGATTAAATTAATTGATGTGGAAAAAGTATCAGGCTTTAATAAACTCCAAAATCTATCTATTTATTTATTTATTTATTCATTTATTTTGCAGTTTTTGGCCAGGACTGGTATTTTTTATAAATCTTTGCAATCTAGAAATAAAAGGAAACTTCTGAAACATGATACACGGAATCTGCAAAAAATCCTATGTCAAACACCATTTTTGATGGAAGAATTTTGAAAGTACTCCCTTTAAGTCAAGAAAGAAGACAAGAATGCTGGCTTTCATTACTTCTGTTTATTTTCTATTATGCTTAAGGTTCAAGTCACTTTATGAAGGCAAGAAAAAGAAACAAAAGATACAACAATTGGAAAGGAATAAATAAATTATCATCTGAAGATTATATGCTTTTCTACTTTTAAGAGCTTAAAGTATTATTAGAACTAATCAGAATTTAGTAAGATTGACATTAAAATATCAATTATTAGAACTAATAAGTAGTAAGATTGACATTAAAAAATATCAATGTACAGAAATCAACTAGATTTCTATTCACAAGGAACAATTTTAAGAAATGTTAGGGCCAAGCTAGGCAGCTCATGAATGTAATCCTACTACTCTGGGAGGCCAGGGTAGGTGGATTGTCTGAGCTCAAAAGTTCAAGACCGGCCTGAGCAAGAGCAAGACCCTATTTCTACTTAAACTGGAAAAAACTTTAGCTGGACGTCATGGTGGGCATCTGTAGTCCCAGCTATTCTGGAGGCTGAGGCCAGAGGAAGACTTGAGCACAAGAGTTTGAGGCACTCTACCAAGGGCAACAAAGTGAGACTGTTATCTAAAACAAAAAAGAAAAGAAATGTTAGAATGTATAATTAAAAAGAAAACATTTAATAGCAACCCAAACTATGGGGCAGCCAATAATTAAAGTAAAAGACTGCAAGTTCTTTATGGGGAACATTGTAAAACTGGAGAGATGTACCATGGTTAGGAAGACTCCATTTATGAATTCAACACAATTCCATTCAAATTCGCAACAGAGTTTTCCATAGAATTTGTTATGCTGCTTCTGAAATGTATACTCTTCCTTCGAAAGGAAAAAAACATTTATACTCCCAAAGAAAAAGTGGGGGTGAAGTGGGAGCCTGTACTTCCAAGGCATATTAGAAAAACACAGGGATCAAGAACGTGTAGATAATGAGACCAACCTCGCTGAAGTATAGTTTGCATACAATAAAATACCCTCAGTTTAAACGTATGGGTTAATGAATTTACGCAAATGTTTCTCAACCCTCCGTCCCTTGCAACCACTGATTACTTTTTGTCACTATAAATTCACATGGAATCAGCACTTTGGAAATTCATTTAAAGTTGACCTTCTGCATACCCTATGAACAAGCAATTTGACTTTGAGGGATGTTCTCTTGCACGTGTGCCCAGAACCAGGCCTGGGAGTGTCCACCAGCATCACTGCCCCAGATTGGTCAGGACTCCCGCTGCTCAGCTATGCCTCCCTGTCCCTCACATTTTCCTCCTCCATTTTATTCTCTTTTCCTGTAATTTTTGGTTTCATTTTTTCCCCTATCCCTTTCACTTGTTCTTCCTTGTTTCTGAGCTCTTGTATCTCTGACTTACTTTTTGCAGGTCGTTACTTAGCAGTGAACACCCCTTTGCATTGGCTATAATCTTACTTCTGCAGCTTTCTCGGCTATTTTTGTCATTACCCATTTTTCAGAAGCTGTTTTCTGGAAGAGATGTAGTTGAACAAAACAAAACCAAATTCCTTATTTCATGCCTTTCTGGATGCTGGAGGTGACAGAAGACTGACCTCAAGGCAAGTGGGAGTATTATGATCACAACACCACAGTTACCTGGCGGTCAGGCTTCCAGAAACCTAAGCCTCTTGGAATAGTTGTGCCTGCAAGTAAGTGAGAAAGATCTCGAAGCATCAGGGACCTCACAGTCATAATGTCATGCAATTTACACTATAGGAGAGGTGTGGAGTTTGTTTTAAGCCAGTTATTATTGATTTAGAATTGAATGAAATACGGAGTTACCTCTTCCTTGATATGGGCTGTTTTCTTTTCGTATATAAATATACAGCTGATCCTGAACAACATGGGTTTGAACGTCTCAGGTCCGCAGATTTTTTTTCCGTGAAAGTTAGAGCAAATCCGCCTGCCTTTCCCACCTGTCTTCCACCTCTTCCACCTCTGCCACCCTGAGACAGCAGGGTCCCCTCTTCCTCCTTCTCTTCAGCCTGCTTACCCTGAAGGCTATGACAATGAAGACCTTTATGATGATTCACTTCCACAGAATGAATAGTAAATCTGTTTTCTTTTCCTTATGATTGTCTTGATAACATCTTCTTTTCTCTAACCTACTTTCCTGTAAGAACATATTATGTAACACATATACACAATATATGTTAACCAACTGTTTGTTTTCAGTACAGTTTCCAGTCAGTAGTAGACTATTAGCAGTTGAGTTTGAGAGGAAAGCCAAAAGTTATACAGATTTTTGACTCCATGTGTATTGCAAGGGATCAGCACCTTTAACGTTTGCATTGTTCAAGGGTCAACTGTATTCAAACTTTTCTCATCTTAAGAAAAACATTATTTTTTTATCTAAGATTCTCTGTTGGCTAATGCCATTCTCCTTTATGTGACCAAATTTCTAGAAATAATTGCTCCAATTCCTTCATTGCCTCCTCACCTCTCTCTCACCTGCTCAATGCCCAGAAGTCTGTTTTCATTTCCAGCAGTGCAGCAAATTGGCACACACTAAGGTTACTGATGAGATCCGTGTTTAAATTAGATGGCCCGTGTTCTGTACTTACATATTCTTGACCACTCTTGTGCAGTTTCCCGCTGTGAATCACTCCGTTGGAGAGAATTTGTCTTTTTTGGCTTCCATGAGTCCGTTCTCTCTTGATTTCCGCCATCTCTCTCCAGCCACTCATGTCTTCTAAGTCTCTCTCCTAACGCTGATGTTTCTTTGAGTTCCCATTCTCGATCCTGCTCTCTTTTTACTCTGCGTCCTCTCAGGGGCTGAGCTCATCCACTCTTATGAACCTCAAATCTAATCTCATCAGCTCAGGCCTCTCACCTGAATTCCAGGCCCGAATCTCCACTATCTTCATGTAGATAGCCAAGCGACATGCTCAAGCCTGAACACCAGCTCTGTGGCATGAGGAAGAGCAAAACAAGGTTCTTTGATGCTTTCCCATGTAAAATCTGACCTGACTGGTACCTAGGGTAGGATTTTTGTTTTCTGGTTAGATGGATCTCAAGGTTTGGCTCCTTCAGAGATGGCTATAAATTCTGGTTCTCTTAAAAGAGATTGTAGCCAAATCACTTTACCTCTCTGAGCCTCAGTTTCCTCATCCATAAAATGGGAATCATAATAGTAGTACCCTTCATGTCGGGCTGTGGTGAAGATTACATGATTAAGGGATTGTGTACGTGGAAACTCCTTGGTAGTGGTTCTGGCACTTTGTGAGCATTCACTTAGTGGTAATCATTATATATTGTTGTTAATGATATTTTTGTCATTGCATTGAGTCTGAATCCAAGTTCTACTACTTACTGGTTGTTGTAAGCCTTGCCTTTATTTTTTGTAAAATGGGAACGAAAAGGTCACCTATGTAATGTATACTTTTGTAGTGAGCATGAAATGAAATAATATGTAGGAGTCTACAGATTTTTCCCAGAAAGGGCCAGGTGTTGGCCAGGTGCGGTGGCTCACACCTGTCATCCTAGTGCTTTGGAAGGCCGAGGCGGGTGGATTGCCTTAGCTCACAAGTTTGAGACCAGCCTGAACAAGTATAGGATGCCATCTCTACTAAAAATGAAAAATTGAGGCAAGAGGATTGCTTCAGCCCAAGAGTTTGAGGTTGCTGTGAGCTATGACACCACAGCACTCTACCGAGGGCAACAAAGGGAGACTCTGTGTCAAAAAAACAAAAGGGGATCCAGATTTTCAATATTTTTAGCTTTATGGTACATATAGTCTCTGTCACAACTATTCAACACTGCTATTGTAGCACTAAAGTGATTGTAGACAACACGTAAACAAGCAAATGTGGCTGTGTTCTAATAAAAATTTATTCATGGCTACCGAAATCTGAACTTCACATAACCCTCACTTTTTGTGAAAAATTAATCATTTAAAATGTAACTATTTTTAGCTCTCAGGCCATACAAAAACAGACAGGGATGAACTTGGCCCAAGGGCCTTAGTGTACTGATTCCTGAAATAATGCATGCAAAATGGAGCTTCTAGCAGAGGAGTGTAAGTAGTTGGATTCACTTGACTGGAGAACAGTTATTCTCTATATGGGAAAATGAGTTCAGGGAAAGGAGCCAGCTGGGCTTTCCCCAGTAAGAGAGCTAGCTCTGGCTCTGATCATTCCTGCTGTGTGTGAAGAAGAGGGAGTGGCTCATCAGCCTTTGACCTCTTTGGAGGCTATACCTCTGCAAAATGTGGCTCTCTCAATATGTCTATAAATCTGACCAACCAGATCAATCCTCCTTCCAGAGGAAGAGCTGAGAGTGGTCTTCAGTGCCTTTCCATGCATGTCTGGCCTAATCAGAGAAAGACATTTTTCCTCTCCCTTTCTCCTATCTTACTTTCTTTCCTCCACGAGTATTTATTGAGTATCTATTTAATTCCCCAGGCACTGTGCCTGGTATTAGAAATGCCAGGGGGGAATAAACAGACAAGACTGCTGTTTTCATGGAGCTTATATTTGAACAGGGGTGATATACATTAATGAGTGTATAATTATTCAGGGAAAATGTATTTAGATATTTCACCTTTCATCTTCATGATTGCTTCTGATTCACATGTTTGCTTGCCTACTTGACAAGGCAATTTCTACCTGGATGTGTTTCACTAGGTCCTCAAAATTAGCATGCCAAGAAAATTCTTTTCTTTTTATTTCCATGTTTGAACACAGGCAGCCAAGTAAAATTCTTGATTCCCTTCATGCCACCTCCAAACCTGTGCTTTGCCAAACTCTTTCACATTTTAGATAATCATGCTACCATATTCTCAATTATTAAGCTTCTTTACACTACCTTTTCTCTCATCTCTCAATCTGATCAATCACTAAGTTCTTCCTCTCTTGCCTCTAACATACATCAGAATACGCCTACCGCTTACAGCATTCGAGCATTAACACTCTCTTCCAAGTCACCATCATCTCTAGCCTGTACAACAACAATGGCCTACTGTTTGGCATTCATGCTTTTATTCTAGTCCTTCTAGAATAGAAGCATGGATTTGTTTTCCACAAAAACACTCTAATAACTTCCCACTGCACATAGAATAAAATGCAAATTCCTTATCATGGCCTTTCAGGTCCTTCATAATCTGGCCCCTGCTCACCTCTCTTATCTCCTGCTGTCCCAATTCTTCACCCCATAGCCCACATTGCTAACTCTGCTCCATTCCTGTTGTTCCTTAGGCGCTTTGAGTTTCTTCCTATAATGGAGCCTTTGCACTTTTGATCCCTCTGCCTGGAATGCTTTCTCTTGGGTTTCCTCATGCCTGGTTCATTCTAATTATTGTTTGCAAGTTGAAAGGTCACTTCTTCAGATGAGTCTTCTCTAATCATCCCATCTACAGTAGCTACATCTGCCTTCTCTTACCTAATCACAATCAGGTCACTATACTTTATTTTCTTTATAGAGGTTCATCACTCTCTGACATTACATTTTTGTTTCATTATTTATTTTTGGCCTCTCCCTATGAGAATGTAAGCTTCCTGAAATCATTTCTGTCTTTGGCAGTCTTATTTTATTTTTAATTTTTTTTTTTATTTTTTGAGACAGAGCCTCAAGCTGTTGCCCTGGGTAGAGTGCCGTGGCATCACAGCTCACAGCCCTCCAACTCCTGGGCTCAAGTCATTCTCCTGCCGCAGCCTCCTGGGACTACAGGCACCCGCCACAATGGCCGGCTATTTTTTGGTTGCAGCCATCATTGTTGTTTGGTGGGCCCAGGCTGGATTCGAATCAGCCAGCTCAGGTGTATGTAGCTGGCACCTAAGCTGCTTGAGTCACAGGTGCCAAGCCAGCAGTCTTATTTTAGATGTGGTAAGGTTTAGGTGCCTGTGAAATATACAAGTAGTGATACAAAGCAGGCAGTTAAATATATTTAAGTAAAATGCTTAGGCTAATGCCTGACACAGAGTACATACCCAGTACCTATTAGCTATTATCCTCATCACCACCATCATCATGCAGGCCATTAATTGAAAAAGTAGTTAATCATCTTTGATCTTATGTTATCACATCAACCAATAAACCCATAAAGGATGTTCCTTTCACAGATCTTATTATCACTTATCAAGTTACTCTCGGTTTCTTCACTCTGCTTTCAATTAAATATCATCCCTCTTTTGTGTTGATGACACTTGTATTTATACAAAGCACCAGATAAAATATGAAATGTATGGCTGTATAAGCATGTTTTTGATCCTTTAGAGAACCCTAATAAATCCAAGTAATTCTGCCCTTTTTCATAACATTTTTTTTTCTTTTTTGAGGCAGAGTCTCACTCTGTCACCCTGGGTAGAGTGATGTGGCATCATAGCTCACAGCAACATTAAACCCCTGGGCTAAAGCGATCCTTTTGCCTCAGCCTTCTGAGTAGCTGGGACTATAGGTGCCGTCCACAACACCTGACTAATTTTTCTATTTTAATAGAGATAGGGTCTTGCTCTTGCTCAGGCTAGTCTGGAACTCCTGAGCTCAGGCATCCACCCACCTGGGCCTCCCAGAGTGCTAGGATGACAGGCATGAGCCATTGCACCTGGCCATAATATTTATTCTTAATGCAGTAATAAGTATGAAGTTGTCTCACTCCTTTATTATTTTCTAGGATTTTTTGCCTTATAACATCCTTGAAAACAAGAAGAACATAGTTGATCTACCCATGCTGATTCCTAATCACCCATGTTTACATCCTTTCTACAAAGCATAAGCAGAAATGAATAGATAGGAAGAACTCAGGGCCTAGGGTCTTCATGGGCAAAAATTGTGACGGAAGGTAACACAATCTAATTACTTGGAAAGCAGACTAAGCTCCATATTTTCATGTCAGATTCTAGTTTCTGACAACAGGTTTTGCTCTGTGAACTTGGGCATGTTATTTAAATTTTCTAGACTTCAGTTTTCTCACTTGCCCTTGAGGAATAATCTTTACTCCTTGGGTTTAGAAGGCTAAGTGATATGGTGATATTTGGGAATGGTGGGAATAGAGGCTCCATGAAAATCTTTCCCTATTTTTCTGCCTACTCCTCTCTGGGGCTTTTTTCATATATTCCCTGACTTGTATACCTGCCTCACAGGACTACCATCCATCTTACTCCCTGTCATTTGGGTAGCTGGTCAGTACAAAACCCTGACCATTAGCAACTATACATTCTTCCCTGCTCCACTTCAGCTAGCTACAACCATATGTCAGACATTTCTGAACTTTGAATTATTTCATCTCTGTGATCTCAAATTCAGAGTTATACTTCTTTGTATCTAACCTGGGTCTTTTAACTCTTCTACTCTCTCAGTCACACAGAATCTGCTCCAGTTATACACCCCCAATGGCCAACCATGTCACTATAATGATTGTTCTAATATCTTTGAACCCTGCACCTTTTGACTTTACCTCATGTTCAACAGGGTGGTCCTCACCTAGAGTCATCTTTGTTGTCTGCTTTCTCAGAATCTCTATCCTGATAATTAAAGAAGAAAGGCATGAATACTCCTTATTTACTTTCTACCACTAATATTTATCAATGATCATTCTATTCATTACTGTTGACAGCTCATCACATGCACTAAATTGGAAACCCCAGAAATTTTCTGTGTACAAACTCTGAGGAGTCCTACTTCTCTATACTTTAAGTAGAATATCTTGCCTTTACACCTCATGAGAAGATAAAAGCTGTTCATCATGGAACACCAGATATTCACTGATTTACATATATTTTTATACTACCCACTCAGAATTTATTTGTGTCTTCTGTTTTCTGTCATTTTTCCTTCCTGTCTTAGCCAAAGAAATATTCCTCTTCTTTGTGAGTCTAGTTTCTCCACCTAAGCTTTTAATTTTCCTTTTCCTTCCTAAGGTGGGGCTATATTCCATCAATTTCTACTCACTGTCTAATATCATCAGTCTTTCTTTCTTCATTACCTTCTATACTTGAGTTCTCTAAGGTGAAATAAAATTTAGTTCCTC
Organism: Arctocebus calabarensis; assembly: GCA_963573935.1. Classification (NCBI taxonomy): domain Eukaryota; kingdom Metazoa; phylum Chordata; class Mammalia; order Primates; family Lorisidae; genus Arctocebus; species Arctocebus calabarensis. The sequence goes on from CAUYON010035149.1 coordinate 19,717, forward strand.
AGTCATTCAGAGCTACTGTCTTATATCTTTGTTTCTTTTCATTGCCAACTTTGAAGAATATACGTCATAATATCTTCCTTCATTTCCTTACAACACAGTCACTCTTTCACTTTTTAATCTGACTACTTCACTTAATGTTACCAACCCAGAGTGGCCTTTTTTAAAGCATGCTATTTAAGAGGATTGCTCCAGTCTTCTCTACACCTGTGTATTAGTCAGGGTTCTCCAGTGAAACAGAAACACACACGTGCACACACACACATAAAGAAGGAGTTGGCTCATGCAATTATGGAGGCTGAGAAGCCCCATGATCTACTGTCTGTGAGTTGGAGATCCAAGAAGGTTGTTGCTGTAGTTCAGTTTGAGTCTAAGTCTGAAGGCCTGAGATCCAGAAGAGCTAATGGTGTGAATCTCAGTATGACTATAACGAAAGACTAGGACCCCAGCTCACACTCCCAGGGAAAGAAGTAACATGTTCTCCCTTTCTCTGCCCTTTGTCCTTGATCATTATTGTCATCATCTTTGTTGTCATTATCTTCATTATGATTGCCGCTGCCTTCCCCTCCTCCTCCTCCTCCTTCTCCATGTCTTTGTCTCTCTAACTCAGATTCTTTCCTTCTCTCTCATATCATATCCTTGTTAGTGCTAGGAGGCTCAACATCAATCTGTGACCCTGAGCATTTACTCCAAATTTTCATTTTTACCTTGTAAAAGTTTAGTTCAAACTTAGTAGATCCAAATCTAAACTTGTCATTCCTGCCCAATCCATACCCTCACCTGGAATACCCTGGACCTATTAATGGTGCTGTACTGGGTTCTTAAGGCTACTATCACAAATGACCACAAACTCAATGGCTTACAACAACATAAATTTCTTCTCTGACTGTCTGGAGGCCAGATATCTGTTTTTGATCAGTTTCACTGTGCTAAAGACAAGTGATCAGGAGAGCCATCCTCTTTTCAGAAGCTCAGAGGCTGTAGTGGGGACTTGCTTTTTCAGCTTCTAGAACCGAAATCCTTACATTCCATAGCTCAAAGTGCTTCCTCCATTTTCCAAGGCAATAATAATAATTTTGGCATCTTCAAATCTTTTCTGTTTCCATTACATTATCTTGTCCTCTGTAGTCAAATCTCTGGCCTGCTCTCATAAGGATGCTTGTGATTATACTTAGTGACTACCTTGATAATCCACGATAATCTCCCCATATCAAGATCCTTGACTTAATTATATCTGCAAAGCCTCTTTACTATTAAGGAAAAATGTACAGATGCCAGGGATTAGAAACTAGGCATCTGGGTATCTTTAGGAGCCATTAATTAGCCTACTATAGGCCCCATTTTTCTTTTAGTCACTTAGGCTTAAAACTTTCAAATAATGTTACCCCTCCCTCTCGGGTGTAACGTAAGCAATCCGTTATTCAGTCTTCTAGACTCTTCTTCTTTTCTCAATGGCTCTTACACTTTATCCCCTTCCAAGTCAGACCCTTATTATCGCATTTTAGTGATTGTTGATAATGAAGAATGTGTAACTGAGGAATTATTATTTTCATTTTATTTAGTTTTAATTAATTTACACTTAAATAGCTTCTAGGGGGAGGGCTCCCTTTTGGTTGAGGGCATATGAGTGCAGGCGGACAGATGTTCTTAGTCAGATAAGAGGGTAGGCTCAGCAGAGGATGGCCTGGTGAGCCTTAGTCAAGAAGGTAAATGTGAGTGGGAAGTGTGGGGAATAGGGGAAGGGGCCGTGACATGTCGCATACAGACAGTAGTTGGACCGAGGCTAGATGCAACAGGAAAATTTTTCCTTAAAGAGGTGAGTTGCATCAATAAAAATTTGCAATGAAGTGTTACTTTTTGGGGGGACTCTGAGGGCTGAGGGTTAAATTATTTTTTTCTTACCTTAAAAGGGGTTCTGGACTATTTGAAGAACAGGATAGAAGAGGTATGTACTTATCTCTTCTGTTTGTTCTGAGCATTAAATGAGAGTTTAGAACACTGTGCTTGGCACACAGTATGCACCTATTCAATGGTAGCTATTTCTATTAATGACTACCTTTCCATTCTATATTAGTTAAGGGTATCGGTTTTGGAATCAGTTGATGTGGGTTCTAGTCATATTATCCGTGTGACATTGCTGAATTCATTTCAATTTTTTAAACCTTTTTATTTTCTCAATTCCAAAAGGAGAATCATAGCAATACCCATCCCATAGGGTTTTTCTGAGGCCATAAGCATTTGAAGCATAGAACACAGTATTTGGCACAGAGTATGTATTCAGTCATACTAAATAACAGGAACTGGATATCTGGATATTCAGATATTCTCTGATGTCTTTTGGTATTTAATTTTTTATTACTTTATTTGCCTGCCTGTTATCTACTAGCTTAGGAAGCATTGCTATCCCTTTAAGGTAAACAGAAGTTATTTGAGGCCTGGTCACTACCTCCTTCAGCCAGAAAACCTCTGAAAGGAGGACCAGAATGAAATTTTTTGTTTGTTTGTTTTTTTCCAATGAAAGGTCTTCACAAACAGGATAGGTATGTAGATGGCAAGTTTTTGCCTTATACCCTTTCTAGTTCATGAGGTACTAGATCAGTTGTTTGGCCTTAGGGACCAGGAATCCAGACTGATTCGTACTTTAAACTGAAATTTGTCGACCACCAGGCTAATAATTTTAGCAATTAAGCAGGGGCCCAGAAAATGGATAGACAATACCACAAATGATTGGGAAGTGCAGAGGCATTCAGTTGAACAGCCGATATAGTTGGAAAAGGTTTCCAGAGACTTGTGCCAAAGTATCTTCTCTAGCCTTCATACTTTTAAGCTACATCTAGAATATTAGTAAGAGGTACAGGTTCACTGGTGGATGGAAATAAAGTTACTTTATCTCAGTGGTGACCAAAGTAGTACCAAGGAAGGAGAAAAGAGGAGGAGGAGGAAGAGGATGAAGACAGGAGAGACTAGGATGACTTGTGAGTTTCTAGATTTGGAACGGGAGGATTATGATACCACTAACTCATGAAGGGAATACGGGCAGAGGAACTAGCTCAGAAGGGGTGGTAATCCTAAATTCAGTTTTGGTCATGCTGAGATCACAGTAATAATAATAAGCAGCAACAATAATCAGCATTCATGGTATGTATCGTGCTCTGTGATGAACCTGTTATGTTCAGTATTTCCAGTGCAGAAGATGTAACTTCCTTCCCTCTATAGTCTAACTATCGCTTACCCCGCACATCTCTGATCAGCATTCACATTCTCTGAGGAGCCTTTCTGACTAAAGTTATCCTGTGCTAATCACTCAAAGTTGTGGTTCTTACCCCTCACTAATCATTATAACTACCAGGTAACCTCAAAATATGGGTTCCTATACTCCACCCTAGAAAGTCTGGTTCAGTGGGCCCATGGTTGGGGTGGAAACTTTGGGACAAGCTGATTCTAATGGTTAGCCAATGTGGAAAATTACTGTCTTATTTTATTTATTTATTTATTTATTTATTTATTTATTTATTTATTTATTTTAGTTAGAGGCTCACTTTTCACCCTTGGTAGAGTCATAGCTCACAGCAACCTCAAACTCTTGGGCTCAAGTGATCTTCTTGTGTCAGTTTTTTATTTTTAGCAGAGACAGGGTCTCACTCTTGCTTAGGAACTCATGAGCTAAAGCGATCCATCCACCTCGGCCTCCCAAAGTGAGGAAGATTACTGTCCTACAGACGGTCCAGGAAGTAGAAAATCAAGCCAATTGGAAAAACAGCTAAGCAGCCAGAATTGTTCCTTTATTCCTTTGTGACACTTGAGAATCACTTGGACATTGATCTCTGATATCCTTTGGATTCTGCAGCCTGCTGCTCTGCCTTTGCCTCATCTGCTAAACCCTCCACTACCTGCTCAGTTTTACCTATCTGGACTCTCAGGCTGCTGCCACAGTGTCCGCCTCTCTCTCTTTGAACCAGGCTCCTTTCCTGACTGTAGCTTTTTAATTGTGATCTTCCCGGATTCCAGACTTGCCTTCTCCTGGAACCTGATTCTATTCGTGGGCTTCTGACCCTGCCATCTCAGGATTCCTTCCTCTGCCCTGTTTCCTTCCAGCAGCTCAGATCTTGGGACTTGACAACTCCATGGCTTTGGATCACCCCAGCCTCTTGCCCTTTCTCTACTTGTGCTTAATTAAAGCAAGTCTCCAGTGTTTAGTACAAATGTGGCCAATCATCTCACCTCTACCATAAACCATTTGAAGGCAGAGCTTAGGTTTTAACTGTCTGATTTTTCCCTCTAGCTCTTAGAACAGAGCTGGACACCAAGTAGTCTATCAGGAAAGGCACTGGATTTAATTTATAAACCTATAAACTGATGCCAATTGGAGAAAGTTTGGGTTTCAGAGATGATGAAGGGCCTGGCTGGCTGTCCCTCTATCAGAACATCTTTATTGTTCTCATCTAATTCCAGCCTACGTTTAATTATCTGAGAAGGACTGATTGCTGTTTGAGGTAATATTGCTCTGTTAAGTATTGATCAGATTGTTCCATCACCATATAACTCTGTTTACTTGAGGAAGGAGAGAAGATTATTTCTAAGAGATAAAAAAGCCTCACACTCTACTACCTGGTCACAGGGTTTTGGAGAACATGGTAAACTGATGGGAGAATCCCTCTCCTTTTCTTATGCCAAGTCCAAACCATTTGCTGGTCTCTTGCTGCCCAAAAGCCCTCTGGCCTCCTACTTTAATGGCCTCCCAACATGGGAAGCTAACATCCCTTTTTGTTTCCCATTCCCTCCAATAACCTTATAGCTTCTTAGGTGATGGCAGCTTAACACACCACCCTTCCCAGAGCACTACACATTTTAAAGGAAGCTTCTCAGAGACCCCCAAACAGTTGGAAATTCTGGAAATAAGGAAAGAAAATAGAGGGAATCATTTTTCCTTTTTCCTTTGAAAGAGGGAGATGTGGCATTCCCAGTGCCTTCAAACCACATTATATTCAGCGCAGCTCTTTAGGCCATTGAGTAACAAACAAGAAAACAAAACAAACAAATATCCTCAATAAAAGACCACTTGCTTTTCCAGTGTAAGTCAAGCCTCTTAATTATACAAGGAGGTTTGAAGAAGAAATGAAATTTGCCAAGTACTACCCAAAGGAAGGCCTAGAACCCAGGCCAAATGAGAGTTGTTTGTATTTGCAGTACTCATCCTCCACCACTGTCTCTGCTAAATGTTGATATGGTATATTTAGTATTTTTCACAAGTAGGACAGATATAGGAAAGTTTTATTTTGCAGATGTTCCTATTGGAATCTAGAACAAAATGCCACAAGAATATATGCTAATGAGTAGGATAGGGTGGAGCAAGGAACTGAGTTGAATGGATTGAGCCTGGCAGCTGGATCAATGAAGTGCCCACACAAAATCAAATGCAGGTTTGAGAAGCCTACATTGAGAGAAGGTCAGAGTTAGACTTTCCTTTTAGAGTTTTCTTTTCCTTTCCTTCTTTCATTTTTTTTTTTTTTTGAGACAGTCTCATTGTATTGCCTTGGTTACAATGCAGTGGCATCAACACAGCCCATTGCTGTCTCAAACTCCTGGGCTTAAGCGATCCTTTAGCTTCAGTCTCCTGAGTAGCTAGGACTACAGGCCTAGGTCACTATGCCTGGCTAATTTTTTATTTTTATTTATTTATTTATTTTTGTGGAGTCAAAGTTCTCATTATTGCCCAGGATTTTCTTAGCCTCCTGAGCTCAAGTGATCCTCCCACCTCAGCCCCTCCAAAGTGCTAGGATTACAAGTGTGAGCCACCACACCTGGCTTAGAGTTTTCTAAGAGCTATTGGCTTAACTTAAGAAAGGAGTTTTGAAGGAAGACTTCCTCTTTGATTGGGCCAGGACATCTTAGGTAAAGCTGCACAATCCTTATGGGTGACTAAGAGCCCCATTTCCCAGTTACTGCAATATTTAGCAGGATGAATAACGAGCATTCTTATTTGATGGTTTTCTAAAGTCTCCTTATCATATTGTGGATTACAAGTGAACCAAGCCTTCTTATCCAATTCAATTTCTTTCTGCAAAGTGGGGCAACAAGTGAGGTCTGTTCCCATCACTGGAAGAGTGGAGAAGACTAAGAGAACTCTGATTCCTCCTCTGCCCCTCTGGTTTAAGGAGAGTGGAGTAGAGGTGGGGAGACATTACAAAGTCATCCTTGGGTGTAGTTTCTTTTGAAGAGTGAAGTTTATAGTGATGGACCTGGGCTGTGTGCAAGAAAGACCTTAGAAGACGTTTAAGGCTTTTGTGTGGCTACTGCCCAGGAAGTATCTAAGACATTTTCCCTAATAAAGCCATCCCTGCCCTTTCCTTTCTTGGACACTGTTCTTTCCAGTCTCCAGTCCTACACAGAAGACTGAAGAGAACCTCTGGCTGCCAGGCTGTCTGCATTAAATGCACAGAAGCACTTCCCTGGGTCTTCCTCACCCCTGCTTTCCTAGGTGAAATGGGGTATCAGAGTACTGTACTCACCAGTCCATTTCAAATCAGAGCTGATTAACCCTGAACCTGAGCTTCAAATCTCCTACTCTTTCTGGAAGCTGGGAGAACAGCTCACTGGTTACCAGGCATGGTAGGGGTGAGACACACAGCAGGATTCTTCCTCAGCATTCAGATCATCTTTGACCAAACGTTGTCCTACAATCGTTAGGAGTAAATCACAGGCTTCCTTGACTGGGTAAAGTAAGCCGCACACTACCCCCAGTGACTCACCTGGTAGACAAAGCGGAGTAAGGCAGGATGAAGAAGAGAAAGGACGGAGCAGAGCCATGGGTATCATCTGCCTTGCCGAACAGAGTCTCATTTGCAGTGTCACACTGGGCATAATGCTATGACTGCTGCCACAAGGGACGAGCAGATGGGGGAGTGACATAACCCAGCAACCAGGACTAGATATAGAAATATAGACAAGAGGCTAGAGGTGGTTTTTTTGAAGTCAGCATGAAACAGAATTTATTCAGAAGCACACCCGTACTTCCTGAGTTTTCTGAACAGTTGAAGCAAAAAAGGTGCTGAGCAGTCGCCCTAAACTGTCAATAACCATAAATCAAACATTCATGAGTTTAAAATCAGAATACAGCATATATCCTTGAAGCTGGGTCTGAACCAAGGCTAACATCCACTTGAGAGAGTTGCTTGGTCTAGTCTTCCTTAAGCTAGCAAGACCTGAAACTGCTTATGTATATATCCATGGAAATATACCCTTTGGTTAAAGCACGTTTCAGTGTTTTTTTCTTTCTTCATGATGACTTAGCTAACTGGAACTATTTAGTGCCAACTCAGCAGGGAGTTGAGCATGGGCTGCTTGGTTTACATCAGGGCCTGTCTATGAATAGTTTGAATTTGATTGTAACACTTTGATAGAATTTGTTCAGTGGACCCAGTAACCTATTTGAAATTTTGACAAAACGAGTTTTTGAGTAGCCATCTTTCAATGCTTTTCTGAGAGCATCTGAAAGAAGGGAATGCTTTTCTAAGAAAAAAGTCTTAGAAAGTTTTAAATCTTTAAATTAATAGCAGTAATTATCTTGGACAAACCCCTGAGTGGCATGTTCTGTTTAAGAAAGGGTATTCATCACTAAAATGTGGGAGAAGAAAGTAGTATGCAGGGAATGGACATTAGAAAAGTTCCAGAAACCTCTTTAGCTCCAAGGGCCTTAAGAAGAACTAAGAAAGATGTTCCAGTGGGAAGCCCCAGGCATGCCTAAAGGCTCAAGCAGAGAAGAATAAAGCAAGGGGATGAGAGAAAAATGATAGGGAAACAGACAAATCTCTAAGACAAGGCAGAGAGAAAGTGGTGCATATGAGTCAAGGGCCACCCAACGTGCTGACAACTTAAAATTTTTTCCTTGCCTTAGGTTCTTGGAGGCATTTGGGACTTACAGTTGGTCTAGGACCTTGATGTTCTCCAAATGTTGATAATGTTAATATAAATCTACAGGCTCGGTGCCTGTGGCTCAATGGGCTAAGGCGCCGGCCACGTACACCTAAGCTGGTGGGTTCGAATCCAGCCCCGGGCCTGCCAAACAACAATGACGGCTGCAACCAAAGAAATGGCCAGGTGTTGTGGCGGGTGCCTGTAGTCCCAGCTACTAGGGAGGCAGAGACAGGAGACTCACTTGAGCCCAGGAATTGGAGGTTGCTGTGAGCTGTGATGCCATGGCACTTTATCCAGGGTGACAGCTTGAGGCTCTGTCTCAAAAAAAAAAAAAATAGCTGGGCAGGGCAGCGCCTGTGGCTCAAAGGAGTAGGGCCCCAGCCCACATGCTGGAGTTGTGGGTTCAAACCCAGCCTCGCCCCAAAAAACTGCCCCCCCATATATATATATATATATAAATCTACAATCTGACTCTTTAAAATGTCTGTTGAATCTGCCGTTTTCCATCACTGCACCAGCACCACTCCAACTTGGTTTATTCATTCATTCAACAAATATGTGTGGAGTACTTCACATACTTGCACAACAATGAAGAAACCAGATAAAAATCTTTCCTCTAGTGAAGTTTACATTCTAGAGGGAGAGAAGATACTAAAACTTAACAGTGGATAATTTCAGATCATGGTAAGTGTTATGAAGAAAACAGGAGTATGTGATGGGATGACACACCGCGTGTGTGTGTATGTACATACTTACATTAATTTATTAAGTTACTAATCCAGGAGCTGTCTTTATCAGTTTATCTTGCTATAAAGGAATACCTGAGGCTGGGTAATTTATAAAACAAAGAGATTTATTTGGATCATGGTTCTGCAGGCTGTACAAGAAGCATGGTACTAGCATTTGCTACATGAGGTTTGGAAGGTCATATATCAAAACTATAGCAGAAGGCATCACTAAGGAGGTGACATTTGAGCAGAGACTTGAATGACAAGAGAGAGCCAGACAATCAAAAACTTATGGGAAGAACACTTGGTATATAGTGAAGAGCGAGTGCAAAGGTCCTGAGACAGGAACGAGCTCTGTGGGTCTGAGGAACAGCTGGAAGACCAGTGTGGCTACAGATGATTGGGGTGAGATCAGAGAGTTGGACAGGGGCCAGAGAAGCCAGAATTCTATAGGCTCTGGAAGGAATTTAGATTTTATCCTGAGAGGACTTAAAGACATTGGTGAGTTTTTAGCAGAGCTATTACGTGATATATAGCTCATGTATACACGTGTATGTGTATTTTTTTAAAAATAACTCTGTTCACCCATGTAAACACAAAAGAGGTAAAGTCTCCATCTTTCTTTAAGGCTGCATAGTATTCCATGGTATACATGTACCACAGTTAATTAATCCATTTATGTGTTATGGGTATTTGCATTGTTTCCACACCTTTGAGATTGTGAACTGAGTGGTTAGGAACATTCCCCGAGGTAAAATGTCTTTTTTGGCTCGGCGCCTGTGGCGCAACGGGCTAAGGCCCCAGCCACATACACCTGAGCTGGCAGGTTCGAATCCAGCCCGGGCCTGCCAAACAACAATGACAGCTGCAACCAAAAAATGGCCGGGCGTTGTGGCGGGCGCCTGTAGTCCCAGCTACTTGGGAGGAGGAGGCAGGAGACTCGCTTGAGCCCTGGAATTGGAGGTTGCTGTGAGCTGTGATGCCACGACACTCTGTCCAGTCTGGCCATTTTTTGGTTGCAGCCGTCATTGTTGTTTGGCGGGCCTGGGCTGGATTCGAACCCACCAGCTCAGGTGTACGTGGGTTTAGCCTGTTGAGCCACAGGCGCCGAGCCAATTTTTGATTTTTTAAATTAAACTTTTAAATCTTTTTTGAGACAGAGTGTTGCTCTGCTGTCCCGGCTAGAGTGCAGTGGCCTTATGGTAGCTCACTATAACCTCAAACTTCTGGGCTCAAGGGATGGATCCTCCTGCCTCAGCCTCCTGAGTAGCTAGACTATAGACCCACTACTACTATGCTCATTTTTTTCTATTTGGGGGGTAAGAGAGGTGAGTATCTTGTTCAGGCTGGTCTCAAACTCCTCCAAGTGATCCTCCTGCGTGTTCCTCTGGGAGTGTCAGGATTACAGGCATGAGCCGTCACACCTGTTCCCCCCACCCTCACTTTAGGACTCTGCTTAAATGCCACTTGATCAGGGAGGCCTTTGGAGAACACCAGATGTAACACTGTGTAACCAACATAGACCCTTCTCGCACAGTTGCATGTGCATTCTTTTCCCTTTTCCTTTTCTTTGTTTTATTTTTCATTAGTGACTGGCTGACAAACTTCTTTTTATCTAGAGTTAGTGCAGGAACTTGTTCAACCACTGAGCATAGTGCCTGGCCCTTTGGCCACTCACACTGTCGGGGTGAAAGAAAAGCAAGCCTAACTCCACTTTGTTATAACTCTTGTTCCAGAGAATCAGTGGGAGAGCAAAGCAAAGCAAACCTGAATCCACTTTGTTGTTTTGTTGCATTTTATTGCTTTAGAAAAAAACTGGTTCCGCTTCCCTCCCCACCCATTGCATGGTATTATAAATGTACCTGGTGGCTCGGCGCCTGTGGCTCAACAGGCTAAGGCACCAGCCACGTACACCTGAGCTGGCGGGTTCGAATCCAGCCTGGGCCCGCCAAACAACAATGATGGCTGCAACCAAAAAATGGCCGGGCGTTGTGGTGGGCCTGTAGTCCCAGCTACTTGGGAGGCAGAGGCAGGAGACTCACTCGAGCCCAGGAATTGGAGGTTGCTGTGAGCTGTGATGCTACGGCCCTCTACCCAGGGTGACAGCTTGAGGCTCTGTCTCAAAAAAAAAAAAAAAAAAAAAAGTACCTGGTTAGAACTGTTAGGATTATTAATATTGTGTAGAAAGTCACTATTTTTGTGACATTAGAATTGTTAGTATCGTGTAGAAAGTCACTATTTTTGTGATGACAACCCTAGTGGTTAAGGTAGTCTTCATGCCATCTGTATATCATCTGAAAATGCTAAAAGAGCAAGTTTTATTGTTTTTTGTTTTTTAGAGACAGAGTCTCACTTTATGGCCCACGGTAGTGTGGTGGCATCATAGCTCACAGCAACCTCCAACTGCTGGGCCTAGGCAATTCTCTCGCCTCAGCCTCCCGAGTAGCTGGGACTCCAGGTGCACCAGCTACAATGCCCAGCTCATTTTTTTGGTGTAGTTTGGCTGGGTCAGGGTTTGAACCACCACCCTCTGTATATGGGGCTGGCGCCCTTCTCGCTGAGCCAGAGGCGCCGCCCTAAAAGATAAAGTTTGACTCCACTTTACTGTTTACTCCTTTTCTGTTATTTCATCCTTGGAAACTGGTTCCTGACTGTACTCATTGATACCAGAATTTCGCTCTTCAGTAGGTTATTGGTCTCAGTGACTCCAAGAATGAATCCGCAGACCACAGATCAGTGGTAAGACAGGATTTATTTGCAGAAAAGAATACAGAAGTGCCAGAGCTCCTGGCAGAGGAGAAAACCCAAGTTGGGAGAGAAAAGCTCTCTCTCTTTTTGTCTCTAGGCTTGTCTAGGGGTATTTGTATAGTCCATGCATGGGGGTAGTTACATTTAGAGGGTCGGGGACATGTCTGGGTCACAAATAATTGCAGTGGCAGGAGTCGTGGAATCAGCGGGCTGGAGGCTAGGCAGGAGGGCCCTGCAGGAGGCTCCAGTAGCCAGAGGGGCCAGACAATTGCTAGGGAGACACCAGCACGTTAGGCTGAAAAGGGAACCCCCTTTTATTCCCAAGCCTAGGAAACTTACATGAACTTGATCAGGTCTAGAAAACGGGGTTCCCTGTTGATTCCAGGTTCCAGCCCGCTGATTCCTCTGCTCCTGCCACTGCAACACTGCCAAGGCAGAGGCAGCCGGTCCAGGAACTGGCTGGGATGCTACTTGTCCTGAATCATCATTTTCGCTTTTTGTGATCATGCTGTTTACGACCCACATCTGCGAGTCCCCCTCCCTATACTACCTTAGGACATTGTAGATTGTAATTGTTTTGTAAAAGGAATTACTAAGTGCTCTTGTGATTTCCCCTAACTACTGTTTTCATTTCTGTGACTGTTTACTTGCCCTCTGGAAGAATTTTGCCTTATAAATGTCAGAGCCTCAGACAACTTGGGGCTGTTCTCAGAAACCCAATGTTGAGACACTGAGGCATTTGCCGGCCGGCTCTTCAATAAAGTACTCCTATTTAATTTGACTTATCTGGTGGTGTGGTCTTTCAGAGACTCCTGGGCATAACAAAAATGACTGTGGGCTCCCTATTGTCTTTTCTGGTCTTTTGGTGTAAATAGAAAGGTTCAAAGACATGCCAGGTTTCTCTAAGGCTTCATCTGGTTATAACAAATTTAATTCATTTTTGTTTATACAAAAAAAAAATGTTTAACCTATCTGTTCAAATGGCCACCATAATGTTAAAATGTCTTTAAATGTTCAAACTGCTACTATAATGTTAAAATATCTCTAATAGCCAAACCTACTGCTGTGATATCTCTCAAACCTGCTTCTTTTAACTCTGATTTATTAAATTTGGCTATTATTACTTTGCTAGCTTTTTCTGTAAAGAGGGTGGAAAACAGTGCTTATTAATCCTTTTGGGGTTAAAAAAAAAAAAAGGGAGGCGGCACCTGTGGCTCAAAGGAGTAGGGCGCCAGTCCCATTTGCCAGAGATGGCGGGTTCAAACCCAACCCTGGCCAAAAACTGCAAAAAAAATAAAGGGGGGGGGAGGAAAAACCTATAAAAATTATCAAATAAAGCTTGTACATATTCAAGAGCAGAGTATAGGATCAGCCCACCTTGTTGCCTGGCAGCTGCACTGCCCACGGCATCACCCCTCAGAAAATATGCCTGCCTTTAACTGGTCAGTGGGCCCTCATGTGGCAGACAAACAACATGGGAGCACACAGGAGTGGTCGCCTGAGGCACATGGCAGATGATTTCTTGTAACTAGAGAGATGGTCACCTGCCACTAGCCATCCCTGTGATTGGGTTGATCAACTGCACTACTGGAGCCTGACCACTTTCAAGTAATTTCCAGGGAAAGGCTCCAGGGCTTATCCTGCTTTAATAGGCAATCTGAGTCTAGAGATTACTAGAATAATCAGTTCTAAAAATCTCACTCTCTGTAACTTAGGCAGAGACTCAATTCCAATGAGATTTAGTAATAGGTAGTGCCAATAAAGAGAGCCACTAATCTGGCCAACCCTACTCTTTCCACCTGTGACTCGTGGAACAGAGGAACCTAGTAGGCAAAAAATTGCTATGCTGGTAAGCATGACTAAATCTGGGCAAGAGGCTTGCTGGGAGGTAGTTGTGAACCACAGTGGATGTGTTAAGGTGAAAGAGAAGCAAGCCTAACTCAATTTTGTTATAATTCTTGGGCAAAGCAGGCTTGATTCTACTGTTATTTTGTTACATTTTATTGCTTAAAAAAAAAAAACTGGGACAGTGCCTGTGGCTCATTGAGTAGGGTGCTGGTCCCATATACTGAGAGTGGTGGGTTCGAACCTGGCCCTGGCCAAACTGCAACAACAACAACAAAAAAAATGGTTCCACTTGCCTCCCTGCCCATTGCATAGTACTTTAAGTGTACATGGTTAGAACTATTAGAATTATTAGTATTGGGTAGAAAGTCACTAACTACCCTTTTGACAACAACCCTCGTAATTATGTTAAGTTGATCTTCATACCATCCATATGTAATATTGAAATGTTAAAAGAACAAGCTTGACTCTGTTTTACTATTTACTCCTTTTTACCTTCAAAACTAGTTCCTCTTGTTTGCTCTCCCATTGTAACTGTAAATGCCTTTAACTAAAATTGTTAGTAATGTAATTTACTAACCATGTAGCCCTTGTGATTATAGCTCTTTATGATCATGCCCTTTATGACCCTTACCCATAGGTTCCCTTCCCTGCATTCCCCCTTAGGACATTGTGGTTTGTACCTGTTTTGTAAGGAAGAAAAACAGCACTAATCGCTCTCATGATCATAGTATGGTGTAAAATGACTAACTGAACTGCTGTTTTTGTTTCTGTAATAATGCTTGCTTGCCCCCTGGAAAAGTTTTGCCCTATAAAAACCAGAAACATAGACAACTTGGGGCTGCTCTCAGAAACCCCGTGTTGGGACACTGAGGCAGTCGCTGGCCGATTCTTCAATAAAAGGACTCCTCTTTAAATCCGACTTATCTGGTGGTGTGTTCTTTGAGAGACTCCTGGGCATAATAGATGGAGTCTTCAAAAATATATGGGGGATGCTTCTATGATTTGGAAGTGGGGGGACTCCTCCAGCCATAACGGTATGCCTCTATGACTGGAGCGAGTGGGGACTTGCAGCCCATGGAAAGGAAGGGAAATGTCAAGAAAAATTTCTAAGGTCAGTACCTGTGGGTCAAGAGGCTAAGGCGCCAGCCACATACACCTGAGCTGGTGGGTTCGAATCCAGCCTGGGCCTGCCAAACAATAATGATGGCTGCAACCAAAAAATAGCCAGGCATTGTGGCTAGCACCTGTAGTCCCAGCTACTTGGGAGGCAGAGGCAGAAGAATTGCTTGAGCCCAGGATTTGGAGGTTGCTGTGAGCTGTGATGTTATAGCATTCTAGTGAGGGTGACAGCTTCAGGCTCTGTCTCAAAAAAAAAAAAAAAGAAAAAGAAAAAGAAAAATCTCTAGTTCTTTGTCTAGGTTAGAGTTCCAGCACCAGATCTCTGGCCAGATTTCTAGTTATGCCCCTGGGTAGAGCAAAGAAAAGAGAGAAGATAATCAGATGTGGGTCCTTGGCTGCCAGCCAACCATCTCCTTAACTATCATCTGTAACTTCTCTCATGGAGAGAGAATTATTCCTCAACTTTTAGCATCCACTAGGAAGTTAGAATAAATCTTACAAGTTTTGGAGTCTCTAAAACAGAAATGCCTAATTGTATATACTAAAGCTCCCAGCAAAAAACAACTGGTACAGGGCACCTAAACATATCTTATGTAGATCAGATGGAGGGGCTGTTAAAGAAGGTGGGCTGAGGCTGGAAGATGCTTTCCAGACATGACGTGAGAATTCCACTCACTTCCCAGAATTTAAAATATTCCTTCAGGTGTCCCTCGTCATGCACAAGTCCATGACTTACAAGGGCTCATACTGCCCAGGGGACCACCATGCCACCAGTGGGAAGATCAGCCTTCACTGAAGGCATCATGAGAGCGGGGTCCCCTAAATACTCAGTGTGAGATGCTGGGGGATTCTGCCTCTGAGGGACCAACTCTCTCTTCTCCACAACTATACAAGAATGAATGTGTACTGTTCATTTGTTCTTGCTCTTTAGGTGTCTCCTCTTGGATTCTGTCCCCTACCACACTTCCATGAGTCTGTCTCCTTAGTGGGCTCAATGTCCAGCTGCCACACCTGCTTTTAAGGTCTCCCTAATCCCTTTTGTCTCCCACTGCAGTTCAGGACCTCCCTACCTTCACAGCTTCTGCCAACCACCTACTGCTCTTTGTCTCTTGGTATTTCCCAGGCAAACACATATCCATCTATCTGTGCATCATTCCCACCTGTGTTGATGAATACCATTCCTGTGCCCTTTATGCCCTGCAGAGAGGATGAGTCTTTGTCCCTTCACCCACTTTTCTCTCTTATCCCCCTCATCTTTTCAGTCCTGGCTGCTGCCTCCATAATGTTCTCCCAACTTTCTAACCAATACCCATATATAGTAGAACCTCTGTAAAATTACCATCCAAGAGACTGTAAAAAACTGATCAATATATGGAGGTGGGCATCATAGAGAACTTTGATTGAGTACATGTGGTGCATGTATGGTTTATAAAATTGGGTCAATTTAAGGAGGTAGTCAATGTAGGGAGGTGGTCAACTATGAAAAGTTCTACCATATAAAATTTGGTCTAGTGCTAATATTTCTGGGGGACGGAGGATTCTGGGAAGATGGCTGACAGGTAGCAACCCTCAGCAGAGGCTCCTGTGCAGAGGAAGAAAAACTGGATGGAATCAGACTCTATGAAACCAAAGATGGGGACCTGAGCCAAGAATGAAGTTCAGCAAGGTGTAACTCCAAGGAAGAACATTCAAGAAAACAAATTACAGGTACAAAGCCTATTGAGTAGAGGATGGGAGACCCCTCCCCCAAACAAGGGGCCTGTCGCAGGCTATCTGTGAACGAGTAGGGCACAAAAAACCTCTCATTTTACCTTGCTAGAGAGAGCTGCTAAACTCCAGGTCTCTTTCCCCAGGGAGGTCCCTCTTATGAACCTAGACATCACCCCACCAGGCATAAAATTGGACAAATATTTTCCCCAACAACTCCAAACTCCCAGTCCACCCTTTCTCCCTCAAATGGCAGTCTGAAGTTCTGCCCCCCGCAGAGCACAGAGTGTTTGGTCTTGTCCTGAGAGAACTGGGGATAGTGTGGCCCATCAACCACCAGGACAGAACCTGAGACTAACAGGAAAGAAAGAGGGTGTGGGAAGAAAGGGACACTCTGCAGGTGGAGGAGCAGCCCCCTGGGTTATGACTATGCCTGGCCAGTGGTAGTGTTCAGTTTGGGCTGTGTGTGGTGGGACATGGTGCAGAACCCCTGGCTCTGATGGTACCCACAGAGGGAGAGTGGTTGCCTCATGTGAACTGAGTTCAGCAGACAGGGCTGGTCCCCTGCCCCTGCTAGGCCTGTGAGCAAAGGCTTGATATGTGTGGACTGCAACCTGAGAGCAAGGGCTTCCTGGGTGTGAACTAAGACCTGAGGGCACGGTCCACTATCTCCAGCAGGGCTGGTGAGCAGAGGCTTACCAGGTGAGGACTGAGACCTGAGGGTGGAGTGTGGTGCCTAACTCTAACAGAGCCTGCAAACAAAGGCTTGCCAGACAGTGGACTGAGACTGGCAGGTGGGGGCATGGCCTCCTGACTCTACCTGGTCTGATAAGCAGAGGCTAGCTGTGTGTGGACTGAGACCAGAGGGTGGGACCTGGTGCCCTGACTCTAACAGAGCCTATGAACAGAAGCTTGCCAGGCAGTGGACTGAGACTGGCAAGTGGGGACATCGTTCCCTGACTCCAGATGGTCTGGCAAGCAGAGGCTAGCTGTGTGGACTGAGACAGGAGAAGGGGTCCAACAGAGCCTACAAAAAGAGACTTTCCAGGCAGTGGACTGAGCCTGGAAGGCAGGAGCATGGTCCCCTGACTCCAACTGGTCTGGCAAGCAGTGGCTAGCTGGAGGTGGACTGAGACCGGTGGGTGGGGGCATGGCCCCTGACTACTGCTGGGCCTGTGAGCACAAAAGTGGACAACAGTGTAGACTGAATCTGGTGGGTGAGAGTGTGGATCCCTAGCTACAATTATGCTGTTGGAGACCCTTGACTCCCTCTCTGTTGGGCAGGGTTTGCACTGCCTGAGACAATTTGATTGGGACTTCTGTCTGGGGATATCCACTAGGGGACATTCTGAGGTTGACCTTCAAAGTTCTGTAGTGGGAAAGAACTGAAGGGTGGAGGTCGGGTGCCGCAGCTGTTTATGTCTCTTCATGGTTGAGATTTAAACCTAATACTGTGGTTTCTTAGGATAGGGTAGAGGTTAGCTGCTATCAAAACAGAGCTAGTGCTTCCTTGCAGCTGGGCATGGTGAGACTGGGGAGAGAAGAATTCAGGCATCTCTGGTTGGTGATATCTGCCCAGAAACATACCTTTGGGGACACGGGGAGACAGCGTGAGACTTCTGGTCCCCCTGAGGAAGGCAAGAGCAGTGGAGATCTGGCAAGTGGCTGCATGTGTTCGTTCGGTTTAATCCTGCTAGCAGCTGTGGCTACAGCAGCAGTGAGATTGCAAACTGGAAAGACCTTACCTGTGAGCTGTTTGGGTTTCTTTTGGACTTGGCACTCAGTTGAACTGCCTTGGGAGAACTGGGGTAGGAGTGTGGGGGTCTTTGAGTGTTGTCTGGGGCTCCAGACTGAGCCACCGAGCCAGATGGAGTTACTAGTGTTTGGTTGTGGGCTGTGTGGAGCCATTGTAGGAGAACTGCCCTGGCAAGCTCCACCCTCAGGGTTGCAGAACAAGCATTGGGCAGGAGCAAGTAATCTAGTGACTGAGCAGCCTAAAGGTGGGGACTGAGACGCCTTGCAGCCTTAGCCCTCAGGGACAAAGGGTGAAACTGGTTTTGGCACACTGGGTAAATGGATAGCCACTTAAGGAGCAATCCCAGCGACAAGTGCTTTCCTGGGAAAGCTTCTGCTTAGCCCAAGTTAGCAATTTAAAGTGCCTTCTAAATAAGCTGAGGAGGATTTAAGCTCTCCACCCTGCGGGTTTTGAGAACTCATTAGAGGCCTCCGGTCTCCATTTTGTTCAGCCGTATCAACATTACGATTAACATATCATACCCCAGAAGATCACCTCTTGCCCAGACAATATCAGCAAGATATATATACTGCTTTGTTTCTTGGTTTTGTTTTGT